>CABFOW010002027.1:61982-80958 GCA_902141385.1 Timema californicum | reverse complement strand
GGGCTACCTAGGTAGATGAGATATCGATCAGATGTTGCGTGTAGGTTAAATGTTGATAAAACTTTTAACAGTAGCTACACAAGTTTGGTGTTAAATGAATGAATGCAAAACTATTTTATATGAACATATTAAATATATATATATTTGCAAACATTGTTTGAAAGTAAAAATTTTCCGTTCTTGAAAAGTCTGAGAAAGCATTTATTTTAGTTTATTATTAAATACATAAATACCCGGGAAATGAAAGCTATAAATATTATAGGAGCATATAATGGATATTTGTCGATTGAATGATTTAATTTAATAGGAGGGGTCACAACACAACTTGTATTGGCATTTATATTTTCCTCCTTCCCTGTTTGTTCTACTGTCAGATAGCTCCACGTTATAAACCCCACTTGCTTTATGCTCTGCTAAAGCCTTCATATGAAAAGAAAAAATTCTGAAAATTTCAAATGTAGCTGCCAATTTTTTTGTTTGTCTTGTTTTGTATTTTCATGTTATAACTTTCTCTCTAAGACCTAGGAGAGAAAGTATTGTGATCATCGAAAAATTCGAGCTCAAGATTTTGATAAATGTCGTTGCATGACGCCCTGAAACCAAAAAAGTAGTTTTCACAATACAGTCTGTCTATACCTCGGGCTAGAGCTGAAACTATTTCACCGATTGGGTTAGAACTTGGTATCTGGGATATCCATCAGGTCCCGCCCGAAGGTTTTTTATTTTTTTGTAATAGGATGTCTAACCCTAGGTTTAAGGGTAGTTTACTGAAGAGACAGATAAAATCGATTCTCAAAATTCGCTCAACAGTTTTTAATAGATGTTATATCTAGACTATTTATTTATCATAAACAAAATAGCAAATCTCATTTCCCCGCAACTATTTGAGCTATGAAATATCTTATTGTAAAGTTGTATTACAAATAAAGATACAAATCTTTTATTTAAAATAAATTTTTATATAACCTTTGGTTTCTGAACTATAATAAAATATATATTTTTTTTATTTAGGTCCTTGAAACTGAGTCTTATGCTCTTTGATGGTCAAAGATGTTTCTCTTTTCTCAATTTTTCTGTGACAGTGTTCCTATATCCTAATGCTAACAGTGCATATTATTTCATTTATGATCTATGGTGTAGTGTTACTACAACAATGTATATACCTATTATTTTGTTTCACAAATCATAGGAGTCTGAGTAAATGTCTATCTCAAGATAAGAGGGAAAGAAGTCTGTATGTTAAGTTGTATCATTTATTCTTAATATGAAGATGCAATATTTCCAAAGAGTGTATTTAAAAAAAAAAGAGATCTTTAATTGTTTCAAGGGGCATAACCTAACTCTCCTTTAAGGTCGGCTTCCTTAGATTACATTAATTTGAAGTGTTTCTGCACTTGATTGATAAATTTCTAAGTTATTATGCAAATTAATAATTTATTATGATCAAACTAACTTGAAAAATATACAAAAATATGAGTGCCATAAACTATGCTCCGAGCTGCCTTACTTTCAACATATTTCATAAATCCAAGGTCAACTTTCTAATCATCAAATAAGTCTAAGTGGTCAGATAGCTTGCCATTGTAACTTTTCATAACATTAGTCTAGCTGCCAACAAATTCACCAACTATTTAAAAACTTAAATGTGTTTACAAATAAACATGAAAGAGGAAAAAAATGTATATATATTATAGAAAATTTGGAAGTTGATATTTGATATTGATATGGTAATTCATTTGAACATTTTGAAAAGATTTTCTTCCGTATTGGAAGGAATAATTTGTTTTATGAGAACTGATACATATTTATATAGAACAAGATTACAAAAAGTATGTAGGTCAATTAAAATTTGTTTTGGTACAAGAACAAGACACTCCCAAAATGATAGTGTGTAGGCATATCTATTTTTTTTAAGTATATAAAACTAACGATCCATGATCACTTTAAACAACCAAAAGTTAGTGTTCATTGTGGTGATTTGGAGTCAAATTCTTGTTCATAGAAATGGAACCTTTTTTTGTATATATAAAATTGAGTTGTCCATAGTTTTCAAAAATTATTGGAAGAATCACAATCGAACTATCTTATTCTTGTACACATGACATCAACAAAAAAAAAATAACATTTGAACATTGCAGATTTAATACCATATTGATTTAACTATGAAAACACGTCCACAGGCCTTGGTAGGTTTTTTTTTTTTACCGTTATGATATACATTTTCACTAAATATTTTCAATATACAATTCTATATTTCTATATCTTCATTGTGAAAGAAGTCCATATATAATCTACTCTATTTGTTTCGTTGAGTTTGTTTTGTTGTTGTGTATGAAATTGTTTTGTTTTTTTGTTTATTTGAACACACACCTAATCCTGCCCGCGTTGCCTCTCTGTTCCAACACTTCACACATGTACATACAATCACACTAACGTCACACACTAGCACTAGCAAGCACTTAAGAGAAACAAGTGTTACACATACGTCTCCTCTACCATTCAGCAAACATTGTGACACAAGGAAAATATATTTCACCCGCAGACTTTTGATAGATTCATGCATATTATTGTCCCCCCATCCCCCAACCCTCTTACCCAATAGCTGCCTAAAAAGATGCCGAAGGGTCAAAAAGCACAACTCTAATTTTTGTAAATTCTACCTTCTAAATTAACTTAATAAAGAACTAATATTTATAAGGCTCTGCGGCTACTTAAACTCTCTGGATGGGAGTGTAAGGCATGCGAAGGAAGTTTAGTGTTTTTTTAAAGTTTTTATAGCAAACCTTTATTTGGCCAAAATAAATCATACATTGCTGTAGTAGAAACATAAGAGTTTAATTTTCTTCGCACGATGATATCAACAGCTGTTGAATATCTGTCACAGGAAGAGCAACATTAAATGAGATATTATTTTTATTATCACCCGTTCGGGTTATACGCGCTGGCGCTAATGTGTAATGGTAGGGTGATTGTGAGATGAAATGAAGGACCTACAGTTTAACGGGGGATCCAAACCACGGTGGAGGCCTGGCATTCCACACATTCCCATAGATGAGAATTTATTTTTTTTAAATAAAGAGAATAAGTTGTCATTAAATTCCAGGACACCTTTGACAGATATTCAACTACCGTTGAGGTCACCGTGTGAAGAAACTTAAACTATATTTGTATAACAGCAATATTTGATTAATTTTGACAGAAGAAAATGTTTTCCCATAAAAACTGTAAGAACAATGACCTTTTTTTACAACACCTTTAAACCCAGCTTAGACAAAGTTTGTGTTTATCTTTCAAATATGACAAAATGTACTTCAAAAAGCAGAAAGAGGTTTTCCCCATAGAGATATGTTTATATAAACAGTAACTTAAACTAATTTACAGATTAAATACTGTGCTAATTTGGTTAGTTTTAACAACAATTAAAATTAAAATTTAGTTGCAATATTATAGAGTAAAAGCAGAGGAGGGTTAGTAGACTTTGAAAAATTTTCAAATTCCATGACTATCCTACATTTTCACAGGCCAGAAAAAAAAGAGGTTTATACAGTATTTTATAAGAGAGGGTAAAAATAAAAAAGAATATGTAATTTTCACCGTTTTCTATTAAATTCTTGACGCAAGAATTATTAAAGAAAAATATATCGGTTATTTTTGCAAAATCGTATGAATTGTTGATGAAACTAATATTTTACACTTCATATTCCAAAAATGTCAGTGACTAAATTTCCCCCAGATGTTTATCAACTCTCTGAATGCAATTGACAAAACAGACTATGTTTGTTTACTACGCAATAAACCATTCTAAGAATTAGTGACACTTAAACCTTGTATTTTTATTATTATTTAATTTTTTTTTAAAATTAACATAGCTTAAGGTTCGGCATGCCCGAAAATTTTAGCTTTGGTGAATTATGGGATTCCCCTTCACCAATGATGAATTAACAACCAGGAGCTGGATGTTGCGATTGTTCTAGATTTAAGTTATTTTATGAGCCGTGTGCTGATATAATCAGTTGGTTATAAAGTACACATTAAATACCCCAAATAAATTAAAGATTTTTAACTAAAGCTAAGAGGAGAGTACTTAATATTTTTTTACTTGACTTGATATTTCATAAATTGACTTATCGTAACAAATAGAACTTTACACTGCTGCCACTGGGCACTCCTCCCTGCGCCTTATTGACTTCTTGAGATATGTATTGAAAGAGTACACGATATAACTTATGTATGTATATAAAATAATAATAATAATAATTCACAATGGAATAAATACAATGGAATAAATATAAAGTTCTGAAAAAAATAAAATAATGTAATCTCACAGAACCTTATTTTTAAAATAAAACGGTACAAAGGAAGCTACACCAAATTTAAAATGGCACCTACAAATGAGTATTATAACTCTATTGTCCATAATTGTATCGGTCTAGGTAATTAGTTAATATATATATGAGGGTGAAATAAATGAACAAAGACACAGTATTTGCTGATATGATTTGAGTGAGGAAAATTGAAGCCCACATTATTGTGAGAAAGTATTTAAGCATAGTTTAAATAAATCTTCATACCAAGTGATTGGTGGAATCAACATTACATCTACTATCGTATCAAGAGAGTAAAGTTTCCAAAGTGTTAATTTCAAACAACAAAGCAAATTATTATTGATTTAATAAAATAAGAAAAACTTTAAGGTGATGGTTAAATACATCCTCACAACACAATCAAAATCAAAAACTTAAATACACATGGAATCTGGTAGGTTGCTAGGTTTTGAGTACAAATAATTTGTTGGTTCCTAAGAACCCATCTCGCGGGCTATTTGATAAACAATCATGTTCGAATCAGGGATCGCATAAGAGAGCTTCGCTGGACGAAAACCAAATTTGGATCAGTAATTTTATATTTTTATATATTGATGTGACACTTGAATTCTACAGCATTCGAGAGATTTAAGATTCATAAGATTCTAAAACAAAAATGATCTCTAATACATATTATGAAGAACTTGAATGGATAAAACCATTTTAAATGATTGCTAAAAGTAATTTTATGTATTTATGTAGTTGAGAGAGTAGTGGAATCATAAAAAAGAAAAAAAAATTGTATTAATGTAATTAATTTACTAAAAAAAAAGTGTTATTTTTTGTTTTTATGAAGTAATAGACAAAATATCATTTGTTAGTGGCACCAAACCTTAAACTAAAATTATACATTTTTAAAGGTTCGAGGAGTCCAATTTGGATTTGAGGTTTGAAAAAAATATATATATATTCAGATTCGAGAAATATAGGATTCCTATGTTTCAGCCAACCTCTCGGTCTAGTGGTCAACATCACTGGCTTCTAATCTAGAGGTCCCGACTTCAATTCCCAGCGGTATCGTAGGTATTTTTCCCCGATAGGGAATTGTTCCTATGGTGGTCATGGTCTGGTTAATTAGACTCAAGTTAGATTTAAGACTTCTAATGGTGACAGATAATCATCAAATTGCGTCAATGTGACCACACCTGCATGGTGGCTCAGACCTCGGTTAAATATCCGCCAGTAGAATTCCAGAAATGTCTCGAAGACAAAAACACTGGTGGCATCAGGAGGGAGGGGGAATCAAATATTTTTTTTTATGTGATAAAATAGTTTCACTGGTCCCAATTGCAGCGTCTTCTAACAAATACTCCAGGTTACCTCAATACAAAATGCCTGATTCGACTTGTACTAATTACCTAAGTTAGGCACTATCGCCGGGGTGAGACCCTAAATGTTCACTGACGTGTGGTGACAATGTTAAGACGAAAATAAGAACAATCTTAAGATATGTTATATTAGTAAAAAAATGTAACGTATGAGTTTGAATTACAAAACTTTATAGGTACAATAAATAATGAAACTATTGTTAAAAATAGATATACTTTGGAGAAAGACACATTTATGGGGTGGATATGAAGATATTTCAAAATTTCAAGAATTCGTTCCGACGTTAAAAGCCACCATGCCATTCTCAAAACACGCAACAAATTGTTAGTGCAAACACACAGCAACCACCCAGATAATATTGTAAGAAAAACCTTTTAGAAAAAATTACACACGCACACTTGTCCAAAAATATTGTATGTCCAAAATAGAAACCAAAATTGACCAGTCATAGATGATCACTTTTTTTTTTCATTTTTTTTCTTTCTTTTTTTAAGTCATATATTTCATATTTATTTTATATTTCTCCTCTTCCTACCAGAAACAATCCACTCACCGATATCACTCCTGAAGCCTCCTCGTGACGCACACAGCTGGGGGTTTTCGTCGTTTCAGTCTTTAGCTCGCAGCCCCAGAAAATGTCAATAATAGCTCTTCGGCTTATTCCCTTTCTCACGTTTTAAATTATAAATAACGATTACAATTAAACATGAAAGTCGAAATTACTTGAAAACCTTTCGTTTAAAATACTGTAACTGAACAGATTAACCAAGTTATAAATTAAATCCAAATGAAAACACTTTTATCTTCCATTCGAGTAGACTTAAGTATAAAGTAATGTTTCTTATAAAAAAAAATCTCCGAAAATGTATAATGTTTAGAGCTGAATTAGTGATTCAAATCATATATCCCTCAGTTCTACAGTATCCCCTCATAAATAAGGAGAGAAAAAAAAATGTTCTGTTAACTAGAAAACAATAAAAGTTATAGTAATTGAAAATTAAACTATTACTTCATAATATATGACATGTAGATGTTTAGGATAAGTGAGTTTGTAAAACACAGTAGAAATCAAACTTCGCTGGATAGAAACGACCGACTTAAAAAATATATATATTAACGGCACTCTTACGAGAGTGACATAATTGAACTTTCAAATATATTTTACAAACGAATTCAAATAATCTCCGACAATACTAAGAAAACTGTTTCTCTTAAAACAACATAACAGAAATTTTAATATAAAATAATTACACTATTGTAAAAATTTAAAAAAAAAGTTTCAGCGAAAAACCGTGTTTATAAAATTGCTTAGCTAGCCGCCAAAAGGTCTTATTTAATTAGAAGAAAAAAAAATTAATTTGTAGGCCTATTAAAAAATTGTTCTTGCTAAAAAATCGCTTTTAAATATTTTGCCAAAATCAAAAGCATATAGATTCTTTTAACCCCTCTGCCACACATAAAAAGTAAATAAAAAATTTGCCATTGAAGGCTGAAATTGATTTCTTTGTTCTGAACGAAAGCTAAAAAAACAACCTTAATCCAAAAATAAACTCTCTCATGAAAGTAGTTTTCTAAATATAAAAATGAATTAATATTTTTCATGATAAGTTATCATCAATAATCTTTGTGCTGTTGAGCCCCAAATAATAATAGTTATAATAAATTAGTAAATACTGTGCAGCAAAATAATATTGCGATGCAAGATACCAATTCATGAAATTAATGCTATAAATACATGGCTCGAGCTCGCAAGAGAGCTGTACCAACCAAGAGACTGCCACCGTTAGCGACGACGATGCTAACATTTCCGGATAGAGGTTGTCATAAGTTCAACACAGTGAACCCTCCAGAGGTTAATCTCATTTTTCTATACCGGAGCCGCTACATATTTATTTGAGTAGGAAAGATAAAACCCTGAATTGGTATCGGCATCAGACCCTAAGATTTAGTTACAATATTGATCTTCACAGCTTGGTGCAGCGGGACTAAGCCGTCTGTAAAACGTGAGGGAGCTACCTCGTGCGAGGGTGCGAGCAAACGTCCGGCCGCTTGTCAGCGAGCGTCTCAGAGCACAACGTCGGGCAGGGGTGGTGGACACTAGGCGCGCGAGTCCGAGTCGTGCACAATCTTCCTCTCCTTGTAGTAGATCTCTTCGCTCTCCTTGTCACACAGGAGCAAGACCACTCCGCCGAACAAGAAGATGGCCGTCCCCCAGCCCACACCGTACGCCCAGCCGAACTCCCAGACCGTGCGGTTACCTGCGCAGAAAGTTATCGGCGTCACATGAAGGCGAGGACGTTAAGGAGGAGCCGGTGCAGGACATAATCGCAAAGTCACGACTAAGGTGGTGGGTATGGCCATGTGAGGGTAGTGGAGGAGAAGAAAATAAAAGTTGATGGATAGTGAAGTGGAGACCAAAGGGCAGGTGGCTGAAGGGAGTGTAAATTATTATTATTATTATTATTATTATTATTATTATTATTATTATTATTAGCACCGCGTCTTACTACCCGTTCGGGTTGTACGCACTTATGCTAATGTGTAATGGTAAGGTGATTGTGAGATGAAATGAAGGACCTACAGTTTAACGTGGAATCCGAACCACGGTGGAGGCCTGGCATTCCCCACATTCATAAGATGTCTTGTCAGAGGTGAAGGAAGGGTTTGGTAATCAGATAAATCTGTGCCGGGACCGGGGATTGAACCCCGGCCGCCAGCATAGAAGTCTGACACCTTACCCCTAGACCGCCAGGTCACCCGGGAGTGTAAAGAAGTTTGGAGGAGAGAGGAGAGAACTGGCTAACTTGGGAGGATAAAAACGATATGTAGGAGAGGCTCATGTTCCAGACAGATCTGGCCAGTGGCTGGAAACTGTTCAAGATGATGATGATGATGATGATGATGATGATGTTGATGTTAATATGAAGGAACAGTGTATTTTGACCAGGCTATTTTGGATGAACTAGTCTTGTCAACCATAATTAAAGATATATACGAATAAGAGGGGAGCAACTTATTTTTATTTTTTTTCCTACTCAATAAAACAATTATCTATTGCCCATATCAGTGGTCAAAAAATCTTAACACATCTCTCGTGTTAGGTGGACTGCGCACAAAACTCGTCTAGCATTTGCGAGATGATCACTTCTAGAAGATCCCAGATGGCATTTGTTAGTTGTAGACCAGAGCGGCCACCTCATACTTACCTTCATACGCCAGTTGTGAAAAGGTTCTCAGGAGAAGATGTAGTGTTGTTGGCTGCGGTTTACCGGCAAATAAGATAACCTACGACCTACGCAGTGGTAGGTTCGCCCCTATAATTTGTCAAACTTACCGAATAGGCTGGACAATATTGGCAGTGACTTAGACGATCCTAATAAAGTATCAACAGTTTATCGTATGTCAAGGAAGTGTCTTGATGAACTGCTTGCACTAACTCAGTACAGCTTTCAGAAACGAGAGACGCCAGAGAAAATTCTTCACGCTGCTGTTTATCTTATGTGAATGGCAGTTCTGAATCTTTGCAAAGACACATGTGTAGTAGCACGCACAAGTATTTCGGAATCGCCTGGAGCTAGAAGGTTTTGAGGTCTTGTCTCACACGTGATACCTACGAGATTGAGTGGCTGGCATTTACAACACACGTGTATTGTGGTGCTATATGTTACCTTGACATGACATAGATCTAGCATGCGAGAGGACTGACTGGCATTTGCAAACTGCAACTGGTCTAAAATTCTAGATTCCTCATCTCGATTTCATCATCATAATTAATATCTAAGCTAAGAAGCCTGAATCAACTTTTTTTTTAATGTACAACACAATCATACATACTTTCTCATACAGAAATAATAACTATAGTTTGTGGTAATGTTTTAAATATCCATGTGACCATATACCATATAAATATAATGCTTAAATTAAATTCATTAAGCCACTTTATCATGTACACATACATTTATACATACAGATGTAGAAACATACAAAGAGAAGAGAGAGAGAGAGAGAAAATTGTAACCCTCAAATTTGTTTAGTTCACGGCATGATCTCTAAGTTGAGAATTTTCACAATCACAATACTTTCTCTAAAGAGGAAAGGAAAATAAAAATGTTTAAAAACAAGGTGGTCCAATTAAAGCGAACCGTTGATTTTCAGAATTGAATAGAAAACCACAGGATGGACAAAATCTTTATTGAATCAGTTCACAAGTTTCTTAAAACCTTTGGAATCAAAAGTTATTAATTACTGTTTACAAATAATGTCACCCATACGTGAACTGTTATTCGTAATGCACTGCTGCAATTGCTGGCACATCTGGTGAGATAAAATCAATCTCTTGGTGAATTCTAGCCTTTTAAGTCTTTAAAATTCCGTAGTTGATGAAGAAACACTTTCTATTTCAAATACCTACTGATGAATAAATCTGGGAGTGTTAAATACAACTTGTCATGTTATAAAAACACTGTGCAGAATCTTCCCAAGATAAATCATTTCCCGGTTTGGTGATGTTCCGTGTGGTCTGCGGTCACAGGTTATAAAGCAGTGCACTATTATTTAGTAACCGTGTGTGTTCGTAGGGTCGTGTACAGCTTTAGCCAGTGATTGAAGGAATGCACTGTAAATAACAATGCACAATTGGGTGACGTGTTCAAAGAGCATTATTATCATTATCATTATCATTAGCACCACGTCACACTACCTGTTTGGGTTATACATACTTACGCTAATGTGTAATGGTAGGGTGATTGTGAGATGAAATGGAGGACCTACAGTTTAACGTGGAATCCGAACCACGGTGGAGGCCTGGCATTCCCCACATTCACAAGATGTCTTGTCAGAGGTGAAGGAAGAGTTTGGCAATCAGTTAAATCTGTGCCGGGACCAAGGATTGAACCCCAGACCCCCAGCACAGAAGTCTGACACCTTACACCTAGACCGCCAGTTCACCAAAGCTTTAAAGAATAAATAATAGCTTTTGTTCCCAAAGATTTTGAGAAACCTTCACATTGTTACAATTAAGATTTTGTCCAAAATATAGTTTATTTAATTTTCAAAATAGTTCGCTTCAATTAGGCCAGCCTGTCCTGTATATGTGTGACTATTTGAGTCCTAATGATCTTACTTCCAGTATATTCTGCCACAAAGCACACGGGGTAGATGACCAATGCAATCAGGATGGAGATCACTGGAAAAAAAACAAAAAAAAAACACAATGATTATCAACAGAGCAATGTCATTTAATATCATAATAGTGAGAAGTCCACTTTTTTCAATGTGTAGTTAAATCTAGTCAAATGTATTATATTATCAATACTAAATCAAACTAATCAAACTCAAAATATTTTAGTTTCTAAATTGAAAAAAAATTACAATCGGATCCAAGAATTGAACTGGGAAAACTTGGCTTGGATTTGGCAATGCTGTACCAATGGGCTATCCGTGATTCGTCCCGCGCTCGGTGTCAATCTTACTTTAGTTTTATTTGAAAGACGTTTGGAAATCATCAGCTAGCAATGAGCATTTATTGATACCACAGCGCCCAGCTACTTGGCGGGTGGGAGGTGGAAGGGGGGATGGTAGGGAGGGGTTGCCAAACTGGTAAGAACAATATATTATCTATAACCTACACATGAAAGCCTCCACCACAAAATTTCTTACATCTGCTTTAAATCAAACATGTATGACACTTGAACCCATGCTTTTCCCAAGTTAATATTTGGTTATACATGTTCCCTACTAATATGTGTTTGGACTCGCGTTTTTTTTAAATTACCTTTTCTATGAAATTTAAGATTAAATATTAAATTTGATGACCTTGAAAACATTTAATTCATTATATTCGTGTGTTTGGTATAGTTTTAAAGCACTTCAACAGACCTTTAGGAAACTTCTATGATCAATAATATTCGAGTTGAAACCTATTTGGCAAAGTGCCAAGTTGCCAAGTTCACCAATATTTTGAAATCTCAAACCACTAAATATATATATATATATATATAAATAATACCATGGTTACTTACTTAATAAGAGCCGCATGTAAAGAAAAAGTCATAAAAATTACAGAGGGTCAGGTTGTGGGGTGTGTTTATTTCACGTGGAATGACCCAACAGCGGTGGCCCCCGCTCGGTCGGTATTGCTCGATTACAAGCTGAAGTCATGAAGTTTTTATTTTTTTATTTATTTCTCCTGAAAAGCTACAAAAATTGATTTAGCTCCTTCCTATACTAACTAATTAAATTAATGTTACGTCCCAAATATACTCATGTTTACATCAGGCTAAGCTTAATCCACACATTTATGGGAATAAATGTCCTACTTAGCTAAACAAAAAAAAACCGTAACACATAAAAATCAAATTAAAACTGTACGTAAACACGAGAGAGAAAGTTCCGAGTCTACACATTGTTCCCGGGCTGATACCATCTTCATTTAATTTCCGTACGCTTGTTCTCTTGCGTTTCCCCAGCCACACGACGAGGATAAGAGGGAAACGCTATTACAGGGAGGATTGATATCGCAGAAGAAACACAGCTCATGGTAACTGTGCTTTCAGGGATGAAGGATATTATGCAGGTACAATCGTACCAACACAATAGAGCAAAGCCAAGATATAAAAAAAAAGTTTGCTAAAGCTAGAAAAAATAAGGGGCGTAAAAGGGGTACATGTAATATAAATAAACTAAATTTATGAAAAAAATAATATACCTCACTTGAGTTCTAGATTACCGCTGTAAAGCGAATATTGCCTCAAAAAGTGAATTGCAGCCCTTTTATTTGCTTGTCAAGGCATATAAAAGCTTGGAAACATATTTACACTATCGTTTATTAAGTGTGAAACAATACCTCAAGTTCCGTGAGACAATTTTATATTTTTTTTTTCACGCTATAAAATAGTACCAGTAATTAGGATTGCAATATTATTTCAAAACTGAATAAATGATATTTGTCAAAGGCGCAGCCAGAATATTTGATATGTTCGGTTGGTTTTATAATTTTATAATGTAAAATTTAAATGTCATTATTGAATGTTTATAAGATTAGTGTAAACATTTTTTATGGGGGCTTCGGTCAGTCTATATTGTTTGGGAACCCTTGAAGTACTGTATTGATAACCTTAAAACTACCTCAAGAGCAAGCGCAAGCACTAAATGAAATTATTTATCTTTGAATTTTTATATTTAATTCTTTCATGGTCGGTTTTCGCAGTAAGTAATAATAATGTTTTTAAACACTGGCAGGACAGATACAAATTATCTCGTTGATTTACGGCATTCCTACCTGTTAGAAAATGTCACCACATATGTATGGAATGAATATAAATTATAATAATATTTACAAATTAAATAAAGGATAGATAATTTTTAAAAGACGCAATTACTTTTTGTGAGAGGTATATTTGTTCGGTAATATTTAAAAAGTTAGGAACCGACAGTTAATTTGTTTCTCTCCCTGTGGTGGAGAAATGGGGGCCAGGGTAAGTCGTCAAGATGAGAAATCAAGAGTCCTCGGACAAAGTGACAGAAATATAAAACAAAGAAGTTTCGAGAACATTCTTTACAGTTTTACTCCTAAATTTAATTCACTATCTTTAAAATAATCTCACGCCTTAATAAGTTAATTTAATTGATTGGGGCAGATTCAAAAAAGGGGAAGAAGGGCAGGAAATAAATCACCGGTGAGATGTGGTGCAACCGAAGTATTAGGTAGAGTTGGGCTGAGTAAACCACAAACACACCAGTTTAAATTGTAGCTGGACATGGAGGAAAAATGTACACCCCGTTTTAAAATTTAGGACACACCAGTCCAATTTTAGTTGGTCGGTGTATAATTTAGTAAGATTTTGTACTTGTGTTTTGTAATTAGATTATAATTAAAAGTGGTATGATCAAACACAATATTAATTATCAGATATCATCAAATCAACACAGTGAAACTCTCAATTTAATAAATTTTACCCGATACGATTACTATGTTAAAGGCCATATATTATAGTATACAAAAAAACTGAGCGCAACAATCCAATTTTCATATAAAAAGCCTTCAAAGAAATACAAACATATTTTCTTGCAGTCAAGATCGATAACATTTGTCTATATTATCAGTGTTATTTTATAAATATTGGTAATATACATCAAAAGTAACATCTGCATATCACACGACTTGACGACAGAAAAATTAGTAGATCTACTTTCATGTATTTGTACATTGGCTTAAGTTCTTCCTATGAAAATTGGACTATACAGCAGCTAACATGGAGGTAAGCCATCACTCAATACAGTTAATAATAGATGACCACCGAAGCTTAGAAGATGGAAATGATCCATGATTACGGATAAAGCCGCATCAAACGTCATATTCGTGAAATGACGCCTGGACCCAATAATCTAAGCTTTGATTGTCAAGTACAATTAATTACAGTACAAGCTGTGGCTTACCTCCATGTTATTTATTCTCTTTAATGTACAATGTAATAACAATCAATTAAATGTGCAATAATTATTGTACTAATGGCAGCCCAAAGCCACTGGCTGTGGTATCAATGGTAGTTCAAAGTGATAATTTTTACTTGTCCATCACAAAATCTGCCTCAAATATGAGCATGGGACGATTTTTGTACATCTCAATGGTAGAGAATCGGTGTGTTAAACAAGGGTCCTGAGTTCAATTCCCATTTTCAGATGTAATTTTTCAAATTTACTAATACATAGCAAGGGCGGGAAGAAGATGCGAGAAAATGCCAGTTTTTATAGAAAGACTTTTTTTTTTACCATAATAAATAAAATATTGCTCCAGTACAAACATTGAGTTTAATTTTCTCCACAAGGCTATATCAACAATTGTTGAATATCTGTTGATGGTGTCCTGGAATTTAATGACAAACTTTTTCTATTCATTTAAAAAGTTTCTCATCTAATGACACTATTCTTGACAGATATTCAACAACTGTTGATATCACAACGTGAAGAAAATTAAAAATCTTTGTTTCTACTAGGGAAATATTTTATTTATTTTTACCAAAAGTTTTGCCATAAAAACTGCACAAAAAAAAACACTGGCCTATTCTCGCATCCCCTTCCATGAATCTGAAGCAAACTCACGTGACAAGACCATCACGTAGACTGCGATCTTGTAGTACTTGTATTTCTTCATGTGGTCTTTGCTGCGCAGTCCGAGGCCCGTGAGCAGTGTCGCCACTATGTCGGTGATCAGAGTAATGATGCAAAGGGCGGCCGCTGCTTGGATGTATGCTGAAACACATCAGTGGTTTGGTTCACCTCAATTTTTAATCATCGAACACTTTAACTCAGCTGGTGGGTGACCTGGCGGTCTAGGGGTAAGGTGTCGGACTTTTGTGCTGGCGGCCGCGGTTCAATCCTCGGTCCCGGCACAGATTTATCTGATTACCAAACCCTTCCTTCACCTCTGACAAGACATCTTGTGAATGTGGGGAATGCCAGGCCTCCACCGTGGTTCGGATTCCACGTTAAACTGTAGGTCCTCCATTTCATCTCACAATCACCCTACCATTACACATTAGCGTAAGTGCGTATAACCCGAACGGGTAGTAAGACGCGGTGCTAAAAATAATAATTAATATTGTAAAATACCTATGTTTCACACCATGCAATTTCTAAAATATGGGACATTTACGGAACACATACGCGTTGGGGTTGAAACTCTCAAAGTAAAATTAAATACGGGATGGGTGGTCGGTCACCTTTGGTATACCTTGATACGCATTGGAGGGAACGTTAATAGTNAGATTTATCTGATTACCAAACCCTTCCTTCACCTCTGACAAGACATCTTGTGAATGTGGGGAATGCCAGGCCTCCACCGTGGTTCGGATTCCACGTTAAACTGTAGGTCCTCCATTTCATCTCACAATCACACTACCATTACACATTTAGCTTAAGTGTGTATAACCCGAACGGGTAGTAAGACGCGGTGCTAATAATAATAATAACTCAGCTGGTAGCGTGTCTAATTTTCCCTAGCCAACCCTTTTACAGTTTACTTCAGAAAATTGAATTTTTTATCAACACCCTGTCTGATTATCTCTTTAGGTTAAAAGCATATGTCAGTTAATGAGTTAAGGATGTGGAAAGTTGAATTTAGAGTAAGTATAACTGCATTCGCGTGGACAAAGAGTGGAAAACCATTGTAGAAAAAATTCCCTCAGTACCCCAACCAGAATTCAAACCTCAATCTCTCTATGTCATCGAAAGTCTAGTCTAACACGACCATACGTTGACAATACGTAGACCATACGACCAATGAAGCAGGTTTTATTTTATTATATAATCACTTCTAAAAAATCGAAGCTTCTAAATTTCAACATTTGTATTAGTTATTTTTCCAGTATTAAATGTTTCAGGTATTACTAGTAGAGGCACCTGGCGTGGCCCAGGGTAACCATGCAATACATTGTGTGTCGGGCAATGCTTTGCTTCAAACTAACAGAGAAATCCTTGTGCATAGGGGTTACCGATCATTAAATTTCCGACCTCTGCATGCGGTAGACATCCCGCAATGACCATGACACACAAACTCTTCATTTTATTAATAATATAAATCCAGACAATGAGTTTTGTTAACATGCAAAAAAACAAAATCTCTTAGTTTTTGTGTTTAAGTGCAAAGTTAGCGGGGTTTTTAAAACCAAATATTAAAATTTCCTGATTTTTCCTTTTTGTATTTAATCTATCTGACAATTCTAAGTTTTATCCGACATCAAACTATTTCTTAACCTCTCCATGTTTCCCTTGCCTGAAGCCACCATTTCTATCGTAGGGAAAGATGTTGAAAGTTTGGAGATCGATATGAGTGAACGAGTCGAGTTGAACGCGAGATACTTACAGACATCCCTGGCCTGGTAGCACCCCGGGGGGTCCTGCATGTTGAAGGGCAGGGGCGTGGGAGCGCCCTCCGCGATGCAGTGGATGAACAGACCCTGCCTCCAGCCGGTCGCCATCAACCAGTCGGTGGACGCCAGGGCCATGATCATCAGGATGATCACGATCAGTCCGCAGATGAACGCAATCACCTGGAACAACACAGACAGCCCTTTAATGTGATGCGATCATCTGTCTTCTGTAAGACGTCATATAAGGCAAGGTTGAGGAAAGAGGAGCTTAGGAAGGAGGAGGATTCAAATATTAGATGACTTGAAGGAAAGAAGAAAGTTCTGGGAGCTCCAGAAGAAGGCAGAGGACAGGTCGCATTGGCGGTCTAAGTTCGCTGACAAAAGGAATGAACCTGTCGTAAGACAGAACACCTAATTGTAATAATAATAATAATAATAATAATAATAATAATAATAGTGTGGTTTGAAAGGGAATCCGATAGTTCAATGTGCAAGAAGGGTCTCACCTTGGTTTGGGAATGTTGAGAGGATGAGTGTGGATCTAGGGACGAAGAAAATATATGAAGGTAGAGTGTGTGTGGATCAAAAGGAAGGGGTAAGCCATGTAAGACGTGTCTAAATGTTGTAGACAAATGTGTGAAAAAAAGAGAAACATTAAGAGAGCATGTATGACTCGATGTATGGATGTTGTTGAACCGAAGGTAGGATGCAAGGATAGGGAAGTGTGGAGAGAGTCAGTGAGGATGGATTAAGTGCGGAGTTTTTAGTTCTATGCACAGTTTCTGGCCTACCCTGTAAGGAAACGGCGGTATTAGGTATGTATCATTGAGTGAACAGTACCTTATAAGCCACGCCAATCTGAAACCATGTGAGGTTATCTTTCCTAGGTATATATCATTGAGTGAACACTACCTTATAGCTGTGCTATCTTCCAGGGTAAACGAAGGGTACACCCCCAAGTGCTCTATATTACTGTTCGTATTGTTCTTGCCTTCCTCCGCTAAGGTTCCCGGTTCGTACCTAAGGCACACAATACGCAAAGTGTCAACAGCCGGTCAGTTGACTCCCCTCTCAACGCAAACATTCTGTATTTAGTTCACCCTGAGAGGTCCGCAACTGTTCCAATAACATCGTGTGAACCGCTTCAATGGTCAGATGGTCTAAGGCGGGCGTGTCGAACCCATGGGATCATCAGGGACACATTGCAGAACATTGATCGTTGCCACCATCTTAATTAAAACAACTCGATATTAAGATCCTTACTATTATAAAACACGTCTATGTGGTCCAGTGATCAGACTATAGATCCAGAGGTCCCATGTTCGATCCCCGACCCTTCCACATCTATCTGTGAAGTAGTGGGGCGGGAACGAGGTCAACTCAACCTCGTGAGGACAGTTAAGGAGCTACTTGAATAAATAAGTAGTAGTTACGGCCTAAAAAACTGAGATTAAAGGCCAGAGGGTTTCGTTGTGGTGACCACAGGACACCCTCCATCCGCAGAGGTTGGCACAATCTTCACCAACAGACGGCGGCCGCTTGAAATACGGGCTAACGCCATGAAGTGTTTTTTTAAATTTACTCAACAAATCGGCGAACAAAATCAGTCCATGACGTATGTCTCGTTTCATAATTTCAGGGACAAATTATCAGCTTAGCTTAACGTAAACCCTCTGGGAGAATCAGCGATCTTCACAATGGCGTGCCCACCGTCGAGAATACAAACACCCGCACATAGAACACCCACGTACCCCCCTCAACCCTTCCCCGGGCTCCCCCATTTAACCCTGGAATTCATTACGACACAGTATTTATAGCGTGTTAACGCCGCCCGAGAATAGAGGGAAGTGATTAACTCTAGCTGCAAAGTTGGAATTAGTTGAGAGGCTTCCTCGTGACGTTTAGACCATAAAACATGCAAGGGCTTCCCTTTGTTGGGCCGAGAGTGTTGTGTGCAGAGCTAACCCTCCCTACCCCTTGTAGTCTACAGGCCAGCAATCACACTTAGGGAGTACCATACCACACAGCTACTTGTAGTCTACAGGCCAGCAATCAAACTTAGGGAGTACCATGCCACACAGCTACTTGTAGTCTACAGGCCAGCAATCACACACAGGGAGTACCGTGCCACACAGCTACTTGTAGTCTACAGGCCAACAATCACACATAGGGAGTACCATTCAGCTAACCCTCCCACCCCCTTGTAGTCTACAGGCCAGCAATCACACACAGGGAGTACCATACCACACAGCTACTTGTAGTCTAGAGGCCAGCAATCACACACAGGGAGTACCGTGCCACACAGCTACTTGTAGTCTAGAGGCCAGCAATCACACACAGGGAGTACCGTGCCACACAGCTGCTTGTAGTCTAGAGGCCAGCAATCACACACAGGGAGTACCGTGCCACACAGCT
>CABFOW010002027.1:31763-52537 GCA_902141385.1 Timema californicum | reverse complement strand
ACATCTTGTGAATGTGGGGAATGCCAGGCCTCCACCGTGGTTCGGATTCCACGTTAAACTGTAGGTCCTCCATTTCATCTCACAAACACCCTACCATTACACATTAGCGTAAGTGCGTATAACCCGAACGGGTAGTAAGACGAGGTGCTAATAATAATAATAATAATAATAATAATAATAATAATAATAATAATAATAATAATAATAATAATACTCTATAGTTGTTAAACATGGTGTCTTACCTCACATGACGAAAATAAATATAGGATGTTCGAAAACAAAGAGCTTAGGGATAATGGTTGGTTCAAAAAGGGATAAGAAGAATAATGTAGAGTGGAGGAGATTAGGCCCATATAATGATGAGTTGCATACCCTGTATTCACCACAAGCTATTATTGGGGTAAACAAAACTCTCCAAGTTTACGGTGGTCAGGATATGCAGCGCTAATAGAAGAACTCTAGAACCGTGTTCAGGGCAGTGACTGACAAATCCAACGGGAAGAGGCCATTGGGAAGACCCAGACACAGATGAGATAGCACCAGAATGGGAGCAACTTTTAGAAAATGAAAACATATTTTATGTGGTCAACATTTGACACCCTTCCCATGAACATTGGCCGTATATTAAAACTGTTGATAGCTTTTATTAACAACAAGAGCGTTTCTCCCTGTCTCAACACATGTTGTTTCTTTCACAACTCCCATAAATTGTGTTAATCTTGCCGGAACGGAACGGAACGGTCGAAAGCGGAGCCGTACGAACGGGAACGAGTTTTGTCCACACACTGGTTCAGAATTCAACCTATGTCAGTCGGAAGACACACTAAAGAGGGTACAGAGAATTTTAGTGATTTGGTGATAATAAACGGCAGTGAAGAGGAGGCAATAGTGGTCGCTGTGTGCATTGCTGCCGATAGAGGACAGGAATAAGATGTTTCAAAACTAATTTGAGTGCAAAATAAAATTTCTGAGATTTCCTCCCAAACATTGCCTTTCAAAAGCACATTCATAATATTCAATGTTATAAATTATAGGGGACTGATTAACTAAATTGATATCCTCGCGTGAAGACATTTTTTTAAATAAGCAAAACTTGTCGAGGAACAGCAAACGAACATCAATAGTTGTTAACTGAGCGCGAGTGTAGACGATGCAATAGTCCAGTCCTAAGGACATCAATAGTTGTTAACTGAGCGCGAGTGTAGACGATGCAATAGTCCAGTCCTAAGGACATCAATAGTTGTTAACTGAGAGCGAGTGTAGACGATGCAATAGTCCAGTCTTAAGGACATCAATAGTCGTGAGATGAGCGCGAGTGTAGACGATGCAATAGTCCAGTCCTAAGGACATCAAGAGATGTTAACTGAGCGCGAGTGTAGACGATGCAATAGTCCAGTCCTAAGGACATCAATAGTTGTTCACTGAGCGCGAGTGTAGACGATGCAATAGTCCAGTGCTGAGGCCGCATGCGCATAGCTTAGGAATCAGTCAAAATATTCCCTCCAGGAGAGCCGATTCATTCCGTTTCAATCTGACGTTGAAGTTTCCAACCCGATCTGAGCCAGCATCCTCGCTCCCTGGGAGAATATGAGAGGTCTATGTTCTCGGAGACGAGAGTATCCTCGCTCCCTGGGAGTAATGAGAGGTATATGTTCTCGGAGACGAGAGTGTCCTCGCTCCCTGGGAGTAATGAGAGGTTCTCGGAGACGAGAGTATCCTCGCTCCCTGGGAGTAATGAGAGGTCTATGTTCTCGGAGACGAGAGTATCCTCGCTCCCCGGGAGTAATGAGAGGTATATGTTCTCGGAGACGAGAGTATCCTAGCTCCCTCGGAGTAATGAGAGGCCCATGTTCTCGGAGAAGAGAGTGTCCTCGCTTCCCTCGGAGTAATGAGAGGTCTATGTTCTCGTATAATAGAGTGTCCTAGCTCCCTCGGAGTAATGAGAGGTCTATGTTCTCGGAGAAGAGAGTGTCCTCGCTCCCTCGGAGTAATGAGAGGTATATGTTCTCGGAGACGAGAGTATCCTAG
Organism: Timema californicum; assembly: GCA_902141385.1. Lineage (NCBI taxonomy): Eukaryota > Metazoa > Arthropoda > Insecta > Phasmatodea > Timematidae > Timema > Timema californicum. Next base: position 50,509 of record CABFOW010002027.1, on the reverse strand, counting down.
CTCCCTCGGAGTAATGAGAGGTCTATGTTCTCGTATAATAGAGTATCCTCGCCGCCTCGGAGTAATGAGAGGCCCATGTTCTCGGAGAAGAGAGTGTCCTCGCTCCTCTCGGAGTAATGAGAGGTCTATGTTCTCGTATAATAGAGTGTCCTAGCTCCCTCGGAGTAATGAGAGGTCTATGTTCTCGTAGTAGAGAGTGTCCTCGCTCCCTCGGAGTAGCTCCTTCATCAGACCTCTAATATTGGGGAAAGCTCTCATTGTTAGTTCGAGGTAGCGAAGAAATATTAGCGAGAGAGAGAGAAGCATTCCTCTTCTTTCCGCCCAGCGAGTGCCTTGTAACGAGGGCTCTTGTAAACATGTTCAAATGAGAAGAGGGATGTGGGGGGAGGGGGGGAGAACCCAAGTGAAGGGAGGGGGTGAGAGGTTACCATCGACCTCTTCTTGACTGGGAAGAAATAACAACTTTAGGTAGTGTGGACGGTTACAAGAACTTAGGTCCGTATCTTTTTTAAGTTTTTATAATAGTTTTATTTTAAGGTAAACATAAATAAAACCTTTCTCAAGTAGATACATCAAATTTAATTTTGTAAAGATCTCGAACATATTTTGAATATAAGAGGGAAAGTTGCACCATACAAAAATTGTCCTGGAAAATGTGTGTATCTCAAACCCCATTAAAAAGCCGGCAAATATGTTTTTTTTAAATGACAGAGAGACCTTTTTTAACCATAATCAAAAGTGGATTATAAAGGCCTCGTGATTGACTAACAAATATCAGCACTAACGCAATTTGAGAAAAATGGGACTCTTCCCCCATTTTACTGTGCTCCTTTTATGTCATGAATAGGGATTACAACATATCGATTATTATATCGATATATTTACAAAAACATATATTTATATTAATGTTTTAGTAATCGATATATTGATCAATTTATCGATATATTTAATACACCGGAATATGATTAAAAGCTTGTGAATCAAAATATATTCAACTTTTTTTATATTTCTATTAAATGAATCGATTTTTTTTCTGTTTTTACTATGAAATTGTACGCTATTTTCATCATATAAATAAAACATTAAAAAGTGAAAAGAATTACAGAACCACAGCCATCTTGTGTGGCCGTTCAAGTTTTCCCAGACCAATGTTTTATTTATTTATTTATTTAGCACCGCATCTTACTACCCATTCGGGTTATACGCTTAAGTACTAGTTACACTAATGTATTATGAATGATGACGGTCGAATTTAGAAGAAGTTAACCCGCATTTGCGTGGAGGGAGAGTGGAAAACCATTTAGGAAAAACCACACAGTTCACCCGACCGAGATTCGAACCTCCATCTCCCCATCCTTGTCCTCTAGCTCAACACGACAAGCACGTCAGCTAACTACGCCACCGAGGCGGGTTCAGACCAATGCAATTTAATATATTGTTAAGAGCCCATATTTCATAGCGTTATATGTACCGGGTTATAGATAAAATTACAGTTACATAGATAGTGTATAACTCAAGAGGGAAGTAAGACAAGTCGCTTAAAAATAAACTATATTATAAGAATGTAGAGGACGGGGAGATTGAGGTTCGAATCTCGGTCGGGTGAACTGGGGGGTGGTTTTTCCTAAATGGTTTTCCACTCTCCCTCCACGCAAATGCGGGTTCACTTCCTCTAATTCAACCTTCCCAAGTCCTAATCCATTAGAGTAATTAGTACTTAAAGCGTATAATCCGAACGGGTAGTAAGACGCGGTGCTAGATATATAATATTATAAGATATGTAAAGGAGAATTGTCATACCTACTAAAGAATAATGTGCGTAGTGACATTTGAAATGACTTTTTCTATTCATTTGAAATGTTTCTGTCTGGTCAAATGCCACTATGATCATGACGGATATTCAAGAGCTGATGATATCACCGTGTGTAATAAAAATACTTAACATATCCATTCAATCCCTATGTTATTTATTTTGACCGAAGAATATATTTTTTACTATTAAAAATGTAAAAATACTCATCTTCTCCATCCTCCATCCTTCTTTGAATAAAAAAATTGGAAGAGATTTATTTTAAACTTATAACCCACATAAGTGTTATGTTATAGGCCCACTGTTTAGAAAGTAATGTTAAATTTGTATTATCCCAATCTTTGATATTAATAAAATATTTCTGAGGTTAAATATATTATTATTAAAAGTGACTATTTGCCTTTTTATTTAAATTAAATCGTTGTATTGGAATTGTATGGCATTTTCAGGGTTGTCACTTATTTTCTTTATAAAAAAAATCTGTGTTTTCAATCAGAAATTCTCATTTTTTTATTTTAGGGAGTAGTGTGGAGTTAACTATTCGTTCGGGTTATAAGCGTATGTACTAATTATTCTAATGGCTTTAGGGATTATGAACGTTATTTAGAGAAAGTGCATACGCATTTGCATGGAGTTAGAATGGAAACCCCTTTTGGGGGAAAAACCCTCAGTATCCCTGACCGAGACTCGAGCCTCGATCTCTTCGTCATCGGCAGTCTATATAATCTAGACTAATGCAAGAGTAGCGCCTTAGACAATGAGGCCACCTAAATGGGCCTATAAAAAGTTACTTAATCTACTTTCAGGTACCTATTCATAAGGCAAGTTATTAATTGAAGGATATTACTAAATTTATGGCCAAAAAAGATTGTAAGGCACTTCTTGTGAAAATTTTACTATGGCCATATTTATTGAGTTTTCAGAGCAGAATAGTATTTTATAAAAAAATTATAATTATTAGTTTTATGTTAGCAAAAAGTGAACAACGATTGGGTTTATTCAGTCTTCTACACTGTATATCATCTCTGCGAGACTGCAGGGAAACAGCGTTGTCATTCTCTAGTTTAAGTGTGGTCAATCTTACTTCAAATATAAAACAAGTTTCACAACGCTGGTTCGTCGAGGAAATATGGCAACAGTTATCTGAGATGGATAGCGAAAATAAATATATGTTCTCCACGAGACTTACAGTTTCCTCAGCAATGATATTGGGTGTAATTAACTAGAGATCGAGGTGACCTGGCGGTCTAGAGGTAAGGTGTCAGACTTCTATGCTGGCGGCCGGGGTTCAATCCTCGGTCCCGGCATAAATTTATCTGATTACCAAACCCTTCCTTCACCTCTGACAAGACATCTTGTGAATGTGNTAATAATAATAATAATAATAATAATAATAACTAGAGATCCTTCTTAAGCTATTCGACTTACCATAGCACGTACCGTAAGCCCGTCTCAACCGGTATTTGAACCAGATACCTTAGGAGGTTGCCAGTTTGAGCTCTAAAGTGAATGACGTTACATTACAGTTGAAAAAAAAAAATCACCCAAGCCTTCTCTCCGATCTTATTTCCCAGTGGAAGTAAAACTTGTTCCCCGCCGCGCTTCAAACCAAGCGGAGCTGTCAAATACAGGTACGCGGGGAAGTACCACCTGTCATTTAAAAAAAAAAGTTCCCTTCACTTTCATTCTGGAAACCATTATTATTGAAATAAGTAATGTAAAAAACAAAACATTGAGGAAAGACGTTGCCTACCTACGACGTAAAGGTAACTCGAGGTAGGATTTCACATGTTGATGTGTTTACATTTTATTCTGTTAATTTTGGAGATGTTATAACAGCGAAACAAAAAAAATATTCTTAAGTGATTTTGTCACAAAATGTGTTTTATCATAAAATAGTGTTTTTTTTTGTTTGTTTTATTGATGTGATAGCCCTCCACACGTCAGACCTTTTTTTGGCCTCCTCTCTGTTGGTATATGTAGTTGCATTCCTTAACCCAGGCACTATGTTTTTACCCCCGGTTACTTCTTGTTTTACTATTATTTTTGCTGTTTTGTATTCTTATCTAGTTGTTGAGTGGAAATAATAGTAAACGATTTAATATGTTATAGGCCCTAAACATCGTAAAACAAAGTTAGCCTAAAGGCAAATACCGCCGTGTCAAATAACAGATAGGCAACTCTGTGTAACATTTCTTAGCAGCAAGTTGCGTTTAACAATTACACAGGGGATCGCAGCATTACGAGAAGTTTGGTTCTAAAATCGCCGTGAGATAAATTATATAGGCTACACTATACAACACCTCGTTGCAGCAAGTTGCGTTTAACAGTTACACAGGGGATCGCAGCATTACGTAAAGTTTGGTTCTAAAAACGCCGTGAGATAAATTATATAGGCTACACTATACAACACCTCGTTGCAGAAAGTTGCGTTTAACAACACACAGGGGATCGCAGCATTACGTAAAGTTTGGTTCTAAAAACGCCTTTAGATTATATAGGCAACTCTCTCTGGCACCTCATTGCAGCAAGTTGCGTTTAACAACACACAGGGGATCGCAGCATTACGCAAAGTTTGGTTCTAAAACCGCCGTGAGATAGATTATATATACGCTGATTTTGGTTGGAAGAACAGTAGATAAAATCAAAACATATTTCTTTGCGGCCAACATTGATAAAATGTTCTTATGTTATTTGTGCTATTTGATAGGTATTGATAATATCTATCAGAAGTAACATCTGCAGATGACATGACTTTATGTATGAATATATTAACATTGTTTTAGTAACTTTAGTAACTAGCTTCTACTGTTCTTCCTACCAAAATCGTACTATAGGCAACTCTCTCTAGCACCTCATTGCAGCAAGTTGCGTTTAACAGTTACACAGGAGATCACAGCATTACGAGAAGTTTGGTTCTAAAAACGTAGTGAGAACATTGCAAAAAAAAAACTTTTTCAGCTTCAGTGGGGTCATGAAACGTCACATTTACCAAAATATTGAGCTAATTTTTTTTTAGGATCGCAATACTTCTCTCTTCGAGGGATAAATAGGAGGTAAAAATTAAAAAAGTAGTTTGGGTGACAACAAACACCTTCTTTTCAACTTTCACTTTGCCGCGCTTAGATTTTACATTTGAAAAGTGACCTAGTTTTGTTTTAAAACATATTTGGGTATAAGTTCCTATACGCTTAAGGCATTGCCCCCCAGGGCCAACTCTTCAAGAGCTACACGTCCCTCAGTCGGGGGGTAATGATGGACAATGGACATGCGTATTTCGTGACTTGAAAACAACAATTTGTATTTAATCTTACATCTTAACTCAGTCGATAGCGTGGTCTGCTTACTAAGCTAAGGGTCCCCCTGGTTCGATTCCCAACAAGGCCTAATAGTTTATAATTAGTGAAATGTGGGTTCCTCCCCTTTCACAGTGATAAATTAACGACCGGGGTGATGAGTGTTGTATCTGTTTAGAATTAAATTAGTCTGTGGGTCGTGTGTCGATATAATCAGTCAGTTCAAAACGTGCACGTTAAATAAATAAAATACAAGATTGGCCCGTAAGGTAGGACGCTGTTTACTTTAATCGGAATTTAATATACGTCGATGTGACGTCACCCACCATCGAAGCGCGTAGAAATACATATTGTTATCTTCTCCCTGTGCACTATCTTTCTATCTCTCTCTCTCTCTCTCTCTCTCTTGCTCTTTCCCTCGTCATCCCGCAATAACAACGAACCGAGGCGAAAACAATTTACTAACAAAAACAATGTTCCGTGTTTTGTTTCGTGTTTTCCCTCCCGCCGCCCCTCGTTCCGTTTCGGCCCCACTCGACGCCGTAACAAGGTGAAACCGTAATTACGGCACAACTTTCCGGAGCTCTTCATTACAATTTAAATAGTTGTTAAACTTCTTGTTAGTGACGGGTGGAAGGGTGGAGGGGGTTGCCAGAGACCCGTGGCCTAATTTCACCGACGGAACGCCATTACAGTAGGATTCCACCCCTGCAATCGGATCTCTGCGTCAGGCGTACCAATATACTTTGCAATCGTATAGCCCTAAAAATAAAAAAAAGACAGTTGGCAGCTTCAATTTGTTCGAGTATTTTCCAGAGCTTACAAAGCATTGATAACTAATCACTTTTTTTTAATCTCAAGCTCAAGAATCGATTATTTCCCCATAGAATTTTCACTCATGTCAGTGCTAAAATGATATAAGGAGTTAACACTGACTGACTGGACAGGCGATGAGTGAGAGATCAGGTTTCAAATCCCAATCATGTGCATCGAGGTTTTTTATTAGTTTTTACCCCAGCTCCTCCACGCTAAGCGGGTACATTTTCTCTAAATGTAACCTCTCATCCCTAACACAGTAACATAAATAGTACATATGCGTATAACCCAAAAGGTTAGTAGGACGTCGGTATGTGTATACATAAATATGTATATAAGAATATATATATATATATATATAAACACCGTCTAAACTACACTTATGAACGAACGAGTTTAAAACTTATATATCTGCTATGTTAAGTGAAGTTATAATTTATTAAAGGCTATAAATTATAATCATATTTAATATTTAGCACCGCACCTTACTATCCGTTCGGGTTATACGCTTTTAAGTACGCTAATGGGATAGGAATTGGGAAGGTTGAATTAGGGGAAATGAACCCGCATTTACGTGGAGGGAGGGTGGAAAAACCACCCCCAGTTCACCCGACCGAGATTCGAACCTCGATCTCCCCGTCCTCGGCAGTCGAGCTCAACACGACTAGCGCGATAGCCAACTACGCCACCGAGGCGGGTTTATAAATTATAATCAATCGTTTTTAGTGTTTATTTTATGTTGAAAACTTATAATTCATCTTGATAATAATTGTATAAGTCTCATACATATAAAGTAGTAACAATATGTAAAGTTGGCCCACCTTCCTGGTGCGGGAAGCTGGAGGGAGGGGGGGTTGTTACCAGGCCACTCTCCGTTACGTTAGCACCCTGAACCCCCACCCACACATACTCTCCGGGGGATTCACACCAAAAAAACCCTCCCACCTTACTGCCCTAAACTAACCTTTTTTTTTAAAAAAAAGTAAGTTTTGTATGAATATTAATTAAATGACCCCCCAAGGCTGACATGCAAATGTATCGGCTAACACAAAATGTTGGTCTGCGATCCAATAATCTGAGGTACGGAATTTGTACACATTTTTTATTACAAGGTTTAGAAATTTGATTCATCTCCGGTAACTCATTTACGTAACAACCGCACATAAATAACAAATTATAAATATAACATTTCAACATCGATGGGAGGTAAAGAGAAATATGAGATTATCTAACATTCGAATTTTAATTATGTTAACATATTTGATAGCTTAACAAGGGATTACCCTGGTACCGTGGTGTTTTGAAGTTCGGGGTGGATACGTTTCACGACTCTTCTTCCCTGTCATGCATTCTAAGTTTTATTAGAACTGACCCAAGTCGGTCGAAAAACGTAGAATGGTCAGCGAAAACCACATTTTGTATATTTAAGGGTAGTGTGCTGATTGGTGACTTGGACTGTCTAGGTTTGGGGAACAGAATGATGAGGTTGTATTTCAAGGAAACACGCTTGTAGTGTGGCCACACCCTGTACACCTGCATCATGCCATGAAGCCACCATTGTACCCCTGCATAGTGCCATGAAGCTACCATTGTACCCCTGTATCGTGCCATGAAGCTACCATTGTACCCCTGCATCGTGCCATGAAGCCACCATTGTACCCCTGTATCGTGCCATGAAGCCACCATTGTACCCCTGCATAGTGCCATGAAGCTACCATTGTACCCCTGTATCGTGCCATGAAGCTACCATTGTACCCCTGCATCGTGCCATGAAGCCACCATTGTACACCTGCATCGTGCCATGAAGCCACCATTGTACCCCTGTATCATGCCATGAAGCCACCATTGTACCCCTGTATCGTGCCATGAAGCCACCATTGTACCCCTGCATCGTGCCATGAAGCCACCATTGTACCCCTGTATCGTGCCATGAAGCCACCATTGTACCCCTGTATCGTGCCATGAAGCCACCATTGTACACCTGCATCGTGCCATGAAGCCACCATTGTACGCCTGCATCGTGCCATGAAGCCACCATTGTACCCCTGTATCGTGCCATGAATCCACCATTGTACCCCTGTATCGTGCCATGAATCCACACCCTGTACGCCTGCATCGTGCCATGAAGCCACCATTGTACCCCTGTATCATGCCATGAAGCCACCATTGTACCCCTGTATCGTGCCATGAAGCCACCATTGTACCCCTGCATCGTGCCATGAAGCCACCATTGTACGCCTGCATCGTGCCATGAAGCCACCATTGTACCCCTGTATCATGCCATGAAGCCACCATTGTACCCCTGTATCGTGCCATGAAGCCACCATTGTACCCCTGCATCGTGCCATGAAGCCACCATTGTACCCCTGTATCATGCCATGAAGCCACCATTGTACCCCTGTATCGTGCCATGAAGCCACCATTGTACCCCTGCATCGTGCCATGAAGCCACCATTGTACCCCTGTATCGTGCCATGAAGCCACCATTGTACCCCTGTATCGTGCCATGAAGCCACCATTGTACCCCTGCATCGTGCCATGAAGCCACCATTGTACCCCTGTATCATGCCATGAAGCCACCATTGTACCCCTGTATCGTGCCATGAAGCCACCATTGTACCCCTGCATCGTGCCATGAAGCCACCATTGTACCCCTGCATCGTGCCATGAAGCCACCATTGTACGCCTGCATCTTTCCACAGAACACAGCGGTAGGTCTCTTGGTTTATGGCCTGGAATGTGTCTGCCCCTTCACTGCATAAATTTGCCGGTAAGCTCCATTTAGTCCGACCTACAGAGTGCGCCGTATCTTAGCCCTTTTCGGCGTTATTCTGTTTTCCCCTCACACCCACACCTCCTCCAACTCCTTTCAGCCAGCTATTAAAGGGCAGTACAAAGTCGGACCCAAACAAGTCGAGAGTGAAGGAAACCCCCCGAAGATACGGTAGGATTCTAGCAGGAAGGAGTTATCATAAAAGATGTTTAAAAAAATTGTTTTTGGTCGACAATGATAACATTTTACCAAATTCTTATTGTCATTTAATAATTATTTATATTTTCTTAGGGCCGGTCTTATGACTTACCGCATAAATATTGCTAAGAGGAGGTTAAAGTTAACTACCAGTTACTTTAATATTTTACGCGTATTATGAACTGGATTTATCTGCCGGATAGCTATCTCAAGGATAAATATATTTTTATGCAGAAAACGCAAGGTTGGTACTGTTTTTACTGGCGCGCGCATGCGTATAAGCCCTGCTGCTACCACTACAACCTAGCAAGTGGCGAGAACGCTCAACATTTGTTAAATAATGGCGGCTAAACGAGTGCGAGGAAACTGATGGCGTCACGTGGGCGCAGAAGCTAAGATGTCTTGCAAGTACTAATTTCGGTGTCTGGCAAAATGTGGTCAAAAGTTGGGTGTAACGTTTACAAAATTGCATTTATTGTACTCACATTTTGATAATTTGTTCTTATATAACTATAACTCTACAAATAGCTTGCCAGTTTATATAAAATTGTGAATTAAATGTTCTAACTTTATTTAGTTAGAGCCCCGGCCTATGCTTACTAAACACGTGAACCAATATCTTAACCTAAACACTGATTCTGATAGGCGAAACCTCATTAAAACAACGCGTCACTATGGCAACGCCAATTTTAACTTCCAGATAAGAGTTATCAGGTACTTGAACCTCCGGATAAAAATGTGATGGATAAATACATTTTATCTGACAGATAAATGCTATTTGGCAATAATAAGAGCCACATTTAACTCATCTACCAGATAAAAATATTTATCTGCCAGATTAATATTTATCTAGGAGTCATAAGACCGGTCTTAAACAAGTGAAGTTGCAGATTACGTATCTTTATGTTTGAAAGTTATTGTAATAACGTTTATTGGTCCGCAAATGCGTCAGTCGACACAATGAGGCATAGAGGGAGAAGGGATAGGGTTGGCGGGAGCTGTTGACTGGTAAACAAACGTTTCCGGGTTTGAGACTCTGCAGATGCAATCTCAACAAGAAACCGATGACGCGCGTTAAATTCGCATTGCACTTGATCGTCGCTGACAGAAGGATCCGGAGATTTAATCCTGGCCGGGGAGTGAATATGATCGTCCTTTCTCTAGGCTCATGTGGATGGAGTTATTCTAAGCTGACCTACCCTTTAGAACATAGAACACTGTGTGACGAACGGATGAATTTTTAAAAAAAACATCAGTGAGTTTTTCAGCGATTTTCTAGTCATTTTTATGGCTAAAATAGATAAATTAATAAAGAGAGTGTGACCTGGTGGTCCAGGAGTAAGGTGTCAGACTTCTGTGCTGGGGGTCCGGGTTCAATCCTCGGTCCATGGCACAGATTTATCTGATTACCAAACTCTTCCTTCACCTCTGACAAGACAACTTGTGAATGTGGGGAATGCCAGGCCTCCACAGTGGTTCGGATTCCACGCTAAACTGTAGGTCCTCTATTTCATCTCACAATAACCCTAACATTACACATTAGCGTAAGTGCGTATAACTCGAACGGGTAGTAAGACGCGGTGCTAATAATAATAATTAAAGAGAGAGGCCAAATAGAAATAGCTTTTATATTTTATCGAACTTTTCAGTATGTACGCATATATGATAATTACTCTAATGGTGGAGAAATGAGGAAGGAAGTCTTTTAGAGGTAGTTTACTCGCGTTTGCATGGAAGGAGAGTGGGAAAACACCCCCAGTAAACCCAACCGGGATCCAAACCCCGATATTTCCATCTTCAGTAGGACACAGATAGGTATATATGATGGATCTCAATAGGCTAGATGAGTAGGCTTGCATTCTTCGGGGCCCAAACAAAGTAACGAGTGTGTCCGGGGAGTTGGTCAAGTCCGTCAGAAAGGGCGCGCGCGAGTTATTAGAGTGTGGTGGTAAGGTGCCTTCTCAGCTTGATATGCACGTACCCCTGACAAGAGGCACACTCCTCCTGACGGAACGAGTCGGGCCGGGGCACACTTCAAGCGTTCCCTCCGATGGATTATTCAAACGGGCCACGAAGTGCTCTTTGGGCCACCGTCTTCACGGGCCTGAGTGTCTTCACGGGCCTGAGGGACAGGGTGGTGGTGCGCCTGCAGCCGTAAAAACACCCATCCTCCCGTAGAGCCCCGCGCAGCGCCGGAATAAACACTGTCCTTGAAAGTTCACATGCATGAGAAAACCGTTCCCACGTTTTACTGCCGTTTTACCAAGTCCCGACAGGGGATACAAAATATTTTAAATATGTTCCGGGGAAAGTTGATGGCGTTAAGGTAGCCGTCACATGACAAACCGTTGAGGGGACGCCTAGGTAAGCGATATGTTACTCGGATGTTGAGTTGAGGTCAAATATTGATTAAAAAAACTATGAATTTATATGGCAGGGACTGCAAGTGAAGGACAATATTTGCCAGTTTATTAGCAAAAAAAAAAGTTGTGCTATAAAATACATCAAATATACTTCAATAGAAACACAAGAGTTTAATTTTCTTCACACGGTGATACAAACAGTTGTTGGACATCTGTCAAGGGTGTCTTGGAATTTAATAAGAATCTTTTCAATTAATTTGAAAAGCTTATCATCTAGTCGCTGTACTCATGAGATATTTTTTTAAACTGTTGAGATTACTTTGTGTAGAAAATATAAATTTATTAAATAGATCTACTGGATTCATATTTTTATCAATTTCAGTCTAAAAAATTATTCTTCTACAAAAACTGCAAAATTGCTGATCTGAATACACATTTCTTTTCCCGCATTAAATGTCCGACCCTGACCCAAACTGCCTGAAGTGTTTTTATTTTTTTTACTTTTAAACACAGCTTCTTAACACCTGTTCAGGTTTTACGATTATATTACGATTACGAGAAAGGAATGAAGAAGGTTATATTTAGAAGAAGTGTAACCGCATGAGTGGAGGGAGAAAGAGAAAGAAACAATTGGGGGGGAAAGCACCCTTATTACAACCGACCGGGATTCAAGCCCTAATATCCCAATCATAGCCAGTCTAGTCCTTTGGGAAAGTGAAGCCTTAGACTATGCGGTCACCAAAACAAGTAAAGTGTTTCTATAAATACAACACAACATTACAGTCCTAACCAGGCGTTTCTATAAATACAACACAACATTACAGTCCTAACCAGGCGTTTCTATAAATACAACACAACATTACAGTCCTAAACAGGCGTTTCTATAAATACAACACAACATTACAGTCCTAAACAGACGTTTCTATAAATACAACACAACATTACAGTCCTAAACAGACGTTTCTATAAATACAACACAACATTACAGTCCTAAACAGACGTTTCTATAAATACAACACAACATTACAGTCCTAAACAGACGTTTCTATAAATACAACACAACATTACAGTCCTAAACAGACGTTTCTATAAATACAACACAACATTACAGTCCTAAACAGACGTTTCTATAAATACAACACAACATTACAGTCCTAAACAGACGTTTCTATAAATACAACACAACATTACAGTCCTAAACAGACGTTTCTATAAATACAACACAACATTACAGTCCTAAACAGACGTTTCTATAAATACAACACAACATTACAGTCCTAAACAGACGTTTCTATAAATACAACACAACATTACAGTCCTAAACAGACGTTTATATAAATACAACACAACATTACAGTCCTAAACAGACGTTTCTATAAATACAACACAACATTACAGTCCTAACCAAACGTCTTCAAGAGCCCATCCGCGATTTTAAATAAATTATTTTTAAATTATAAAAACTATTTCACTGGCCGTAATTTCACTAATGTCAAATGACTTGTACAGAAAACAGCATCGCAATAGTTTCGGTTAAATGTAAATTGTATCTTGTTACCTACCCGGTCAGTAAGTCGTGTGATTGACTCTTATTTTAAGGGCGAACTTCAGTGCCTAAGATTAATTTTCACATCTAATTTTATTTAAAATTTAATAAAAACCTTAAACGTATTTCAAAAATTGAAAACTCACTCACAAGTCACATCATTACATAAATAAAAAGTTTATAAAATGGCGTTGAAACGTTTCATTAAAGGTTTTTAATGTGAAAAAATATTAACGTAGATAAATATTGTTATAAAAAAACTCGTTTATCCATCTTTTAGTTAGATTTAAATATTTTATATTTTATAACCTATTAATTATCAGTAAGACCATTCAAAAACAATTATAGCGTATTCAATTATTACAAACAACACCCGCCTCGGATGCGTAGTTAGCTGACGCGCTAGTATCGTGTTGAGGGTGACCTGGCGGTCTAGGGGTAAGGTGTCTGACTTCTGTGCTGGAGGTCCGGGGTTCAATCCTCGGTCCCGGCACAGATTTATCTGATTACCAAACCCTTCCTTCACCTCTGACAAGACATCTTGTGAATGTGGGGGATGCCAGGCCTCCACCGTGGTTCGGATTCCACGTTAAACTGTAGGGCCCTCATTTCATCTCACAATCACCCCTACCATTACACATTAGCGTAAGTGCGTGTAACCCGAACGGGTAGTAAGACGCGGTGATAATAATAATCGTGTTGAGTTAGACTGCCGAGGACGAGGAGATCAAGGTTCGAGTCTCGGTCAGGTGAACTGGGGATGCTTTTTTTCCTTAACAGTTTAACACTCTCGCTCCACGCAAATACGGGTTCAACTCCCTCTAAATTCAACCTTCCCTATTCCTAGCCACGTTAGCTTAATTAGTACGCAAGCGTACAACCCGAACGGTTAGTAAGACGCGGTGCTAAATAATATTACAAATAACAAAGTTAGTCAATGAATATTGAAAATGAATCGCCGACAAACCCCAATACGAAATGTGAAAGGAGTTAGAAATAAATCAAATCGGACAGATAAATTAAACGGTTGAGAAACTTGTGAAGGGGGCGGGAGGAGAAGGGGAAGGGGTTGGATGCTAAACGGATCTACATGGGATTCGAACGGTTTGTAATAAAACCCCTGCAGATGGATGAACACACACGAACACAAATTGAGAAGGGTATTTTGGGTACGCGTTCTTTCCGGCTCATCCCTCAGGTTTGCATGAGTGGATCTGGGTAACGGTTTTACTGCATCACTGAGCGCTTTCAAATTCCCCGGGAACGGGAAAGTGGTATAAAAACGACGACCTATAGAGCGGGCGATAAAATTGAAAGTTTATCCAACGATACGGTAAAAACGTTGTAACACGGAGGTTTTTCTATTATTTCAAAAAACTGCGATGTTTTGAAGATTATACCAAGTGAAAAAAAAACTTTTAAAAAACAATTAAGTGGTGGAGAAAGGAATAATATTATCAATCTCTAAATTTTTATGTATTTTTTATTTTTTAAATTGCCTAATTAATGCGTTTTTTTTTACCTTCTCATATAGAGTGAAAACAATGATATCGTGAAAATGTTTCTTCTTAGAAGACCCGCCTCGGTGGCGTAGTTGGCTAACGCGCTTGTCGTGTTGAGCTCGACTGCTGAGGACGGGAGATCGAGGTTCAAATCTCGGTCGGGTGAACTGGGGGTGGTTTTTCCTAAATGGTTTTCCACTCTCCCTCCACGCAAATGTGGGTTCACTTCCTCTATTTCAACCTTCCCAATTCCTAGTCCATTAGAGTAATTAGTACTTAAAGCGTATAACCCGAACGGGTAGTAAGACGCGGTATTATTATTATTATTAGAAAGAGTTATTTTTTGCCATTTTGGCTGTCCTCAAGTTTGTATGTCTGTACTTTAAGATACAATCGAAATAATTTAAATGAATTTCGCCAATACGTGATATTTAGATATAGACGTGCCTCTTGGCTAAATTGTGATTTAAATTCTAGCTCTAAAATTAATTGATTGATTTTTTAATTCTTAAATTTTTTTTTAAATTGTGTTCAAACTGAATATTTAGGGAGTTTTTTTATATAATACATAAAATAATGTACTCGTTTTACGAAGAGAATATTATTTAAGAGTAGTTTAGTGATAAACGATTTTTAAAAATTCAAAAGCAAAGTTCAAAAATGACATGATTGTGTTTAAATTGGGCATGTGGGAGGTGTTTTTTTAGTAAAATTGATTTAAAAGTAGTTTAGTGATGACTGATTTTTTTTAGAAATGTCGCAAACTAATATAGGTCATGTGGTAAATAATGTCCTATTATGAAATTCCATTTAGATATTTCAGTGCTGCTCGCTATAAATACCATTTAGACTAACAGAATTTTATAAGAGTGGTTGTGAAAAACATTGAACAAGAACTGTTAATGAAAGAATAAACAGTTATACCAACCCCCGCAACTTTTAACTGCTCTCTTCTTCTTTTTTTAACACCGCATCTTACTAACTACTCAGGTTATAAGCATATGTACTAATTACACTAATGAGTTAAGTATTAGGAACATTTTAACATAATATTTTCTTAGTGTAAATTCATTAATTAACTTAACATTGCCATTGTAGATACTATATTCTTTGTTATGTAATTTAGAGAATAACAATGTAACATTTCATCATAAACTTCAATTGTTTTATTTACGATTGTATTTTTCTTATTCTAAAAGTTGTAAAATATATATATATATATACCCTGATTTTGGTTCGAAGAACATTAGAGAAAATCAAAACTTATTTATTCGCGGTCAACATTGATAATATTTTCTTATATTATTGGTGTTGTTTAGTAGGTACTGATAATATCTATCAAAAGTGACATCTACAGATGACATGACTTGTTGTATGAATATATTAAAATTGCTTTAGTAACTTTAGTAACTAACTTTTACTGTTCTTCCTACCAAAACCATACTATATATACTTTTCAGCATGTTCTAATTATTTCAACTTAAAATACAAGAGAGTTATTTAATTTCTTAAATAATCTTCTAATCTATAGAGCAATTTAATTTCTTAAATAGTTTTATTTATATTACATAATTTTTTACAACATTTTTTGTGTACTTTCCCTCACAAATTGACTAGTTTATTAATAAACAAAATTACTAACAATAATTAACTAATTCATTAACAAACCTTGTCGATGTATGTATTCTTACTATTAATTGATAATACTTATTCTTGACTGGTCATTAAGACCATAACATATTGTGAATAAACAAACAAATTATTTTTATATCTCTTCCTTATATATATATATATATATTTATATTTATTTATATATATACTTCTTATCGAACAGTATTTAGAATGTTTTTAAACAATGATAATTATTTTTATCATTGTCGTTTTAGAAAACATTATAATCCTATTATTATTATTATTATTATTATTATTATTATATAGGAGTACTATGATAGGATAAAAAGGCATTCCAGAAAGGAGGTCCTTTAATCCTATCAAAATACGAAGTGCTTCATATCAAAGTTTGATTATTTCATCTTCCAGAGGGTAAAGGAGAGAACTTAATTTCAGCCGGCTTAATCCTTTATTCCTTCCCGTTCCTCCTCCGCCCCCCCCCCCAACCCCCCAACCCTTTCTCCTTTCCGTCTTGAGTTTTCATTTTCTCTGCGCCGCGCGCACCAAAGGCCGGTTCAAGCTGAGAGCTAAGCTAATCTTAGATTTGCTCTGATAATTGTTTATATGTTGTTTATAAATCAGGGTTAACAGTTCATAAAACTCATTTCTAATTAATCTAAAATCTTTTTTTTTAAAATCCTGGTCCCCTTCCAACGTCTCGCTGAACTAGATGGTGAATGTTTCCCATTGCAGGTTTATTTTGTGGGCCCAGATCCATCATTTCTTCCTCTTCCAAAACAGCTGTTGTTAATAACAGCGGCTACTCTTTCGAGCTCAAACAAGACACTTTGAAGAACGCTATAACTTAACTGGAGCAGACCAGAAGGAAACCACAATTTATCCAGGAGGGAGAAGAGGAAACATAGCTTAGCAATGAGTATGAAACTAAACTGACAAAACCTTAGCACAGCATAGCATAGCATAGCATAGTTTAGAGTTCTTTGTGAACAAGCCATCATTGGTCGAGGCGTCATGACGACTAAAGCTTGATTCTCACGTTCGACGAAATTAGAGAACAGAATCTGCCTCAATGGAGCAGCAATTCACACGCCGTATGGTGACCCATGATGCATTGCAAAGTTAACTTAAAACAGCTGATAATCATTATATTTAATTTTCTAGTGGATGTATATATATCCTAGATCCTTCTCCCGATGGATGTTTTCAAATTATAACGCTGTGTCGTGACACAATCCAATACATCGATACACACGCTTTACATTAACAGGTTATTTCAAGCTGTCTGCTCGCTTCTAGCCCTACAGCGCATGCGCATTGGTTCGAGATTTGATTGGTTCTCCCGTGCCGAACATCTCAGGCAGAGCGTACGAAGTAGAGACGAGTTGAACTTTAGCAGAACAGCTCGCGCTGATGAGGCGGAAACCTTGCGATTGGCTTAGGGCTCGTCACGTGACCACGTTTCTGAGAAGAATCCATGGTTCGACGTCAGGTAGAGTGAAAAGATACATATACGAGTATATTTGGACCCTCTTAAAAATATCCCGTATAAGATCAGGACACATTAAGCACACTTCAGTGGTCGAATGGTCTAAGGCATCACTCATGTTAAACAGGACTGCCGGTGACGGGGAGATGAGGGTTCGAATCCCGGCCAAGTGTGCTGAAGGTTTTTTTTTTCTTGAATGGTTTCCCATTGTTCCTCGACGCAAATATAGGTATACCTCCTGTAAATTCAACGTTTCTCAACCCTAAATAACAATTGGGCTTATCAAATTTTGTAATATCTAAATCTACAAACTTGTGTTTTAAAACAAACAACGTTGAGGACCTTCCTTTAGATTTTCACTATTTAAAAAAATGTATGACTTCTTTAATTAAGGTTATTTTAATAATAAGTTAATAAAATTTCAATAACTATTGTTATATCTATGTTGATAAAATTAAGAGTATGTATGTCTGTCTGTCTGTCTGTCTGTCTGTCTGTCTGTCTGTCATGAGTGATGCGCTAAATCTACCAAACGCAGAGGGAGAGATTTTAAAATTAGTAGCCCGTGCCCAAACATGTGTACCTAAAAGCTGGAATTTTAAAATTTGTAACTAGATTTTTTAAATTTATTAAACTGGATCAGAAGAAATAAAACGAAGGAGATTTTTGGTATATTCCATTCACGGTAGGAACTACTCTCTGAAAGGTCTTTTTTCCTATCAACATCCTACTATATAATAGATTTATGGTAGGGAAAAAGGCCTTTCAGAAGTCAATTCCTAGGGTGAATTGAATATATGTTTGTTTGAAGCAAAGAAAAGCGTTGTCCAGGGTAACCACGCAATTCATTGCAACGCCAAGTAATTCTTCTAGTTATAAAGTAATAGAAATTTTGCAGATTTCCAATAAAGTTTATTTTATAAGAAAAGTGTTTAAAAATGGCTTCCTAACTATTAAACTTGAAAAAAACCTATTTATTTATTTATTTAAAGGTCTTGAACACACATTTCCTAAACCAACCGATTATATCAGCCTACGATTTGTAAGATAACTTAAATTTAGAACAGACACAACATCCAACCCCCGGCCGTTAATTCCATCACTGTGAAATGAGGAAAACCAACAGTTCACCGATAGTATTTTTTTTTCGGGCCATTCCAAGAATCAAACCCGGGACCTTCAGCTCAATAGGCAGACAAGCTACCCGCTGAACTAAGATGTCGAATTTATTTAAATAATTCAAAATTATCTTGTAAACGTTGAATCCCGTGGCGAACGAATCAAGATAACTCGATATGACGCGCGTACGTACCCCCCCCCCCCC
>CABFOW010002027.1:14327-24465 GCA_902141385.1 Timema californicum | reverse complement strand
TCCACGGCCAGGAGCCGTCCTCGTGGCCCGGAACACACCGCGCCAAACCGTGTCAAGACACATTAACACGGTGAAGAAGATGCGATGAGTATTGACAGGGGAGTTCACAAGGGTCCGGCGTGAGCATGACATGTTCCACGGCCAGGAGCCGTCCTCGTGGCCCGGAACACACCGCGCCAAACCGTGTCAAGACACATTAACACGGTGAAGAAGATGCGATGAGTATTGACAGGGGAGTTCACAAGGGTCCGGCGTGAGCATGACATGTTCCACGGCCAGGAGCCGTCCTCGTGGCCCGGAACACACCGCGCCAAACCGTGTCAAGACACATTAACACGGTGAAGAAGATGCGATGAGTATTGACAGGGGAGTTCACAAGGGTCCGGCGTGAGCATGACATGTTCCACGGCCAGGAGCCGTCCTCGTGGCCCGGAACACACCGCGCCAAACCGTGTCAAGACACATTAACACGGTGAAGAAGATGCGATGAGTATTGACAGGGGAGTTCACAAGGGTCCGGCGTGAGCATGACATGTTCCACGGCCAGGAGCCGTCCTCGTGGCCCGGAACACACCGCGCCAAACCGTGTCAAGACACATTAACACGGTGAAGAAGATGCGATGAGTATTGACAGGGGAGTTCACAAGGGTCCGGCGTGAGCATGACATGTTCCACGGCCAGGAGCCGTCCTCGTGGCCCGGAACACACCGCGCCAAACCGTGTCAAGACACATTAACACGGTGAAGAAGATGCGATGAGTATTGACAGGGGAGTTCACAAGGGTCCGGCGTGAGCATGACATGTTCCACGGCCAGGAGCCGTCCTCGTGGCCCGGAACACACCGCGCCAAACCGTGTCAAGACACATTAACACGGTGAAGAAGATGCGATGAGTATTGACAGGGGAGTTCACAAGGGTCCGGCGATAGCAGGACATGTTCCACGGTCAGGAGCCGTCCTCGTGGCCCGGATCACACCGCGCCAAACCGTGTCAAGACACATTAACACAGCGAAGAAGATGCGATGAGTATTGACGGGGCAGTTCACGAGGGTCCGGCGTGAGCAGGACAGCGAACTACCCCCTCACGCGAGTATTTAGGAATGGCTGCATAGTAATAATAATAATAATAATAATAATAATATTTAGCACCACGTCTTACTACCCGTTCGGGTTATACGCTTTAAGTACTAATTACTCTAATGGATTAGGAATTGAGAAGGTTGAATTAAAGGAAGTGAACCCGCATTTGTGTGGAGGGAGAGTGGAAAACCGGGAAAACCGCCCCAAGTTCACCCGACCGAGATTCGAACCTCGATCTCCCCGTCCTCAGCAGTCGAGCAGCTCAACACGACTAACGCGTTAGCCAACCACGCCACCGAGGCGGGTAGGCTGCATAGTAGAACACTGAGAAAAGTTGTAAACGTTTAGAAATCCTCGATTATTCAGGTTGGCTACAAAACATATTTCACAAAATTCCCTGAATTTTCCATATATTCCAGGCGACATTTTTAAATTTTCCCTGACTAATTTTTTCCATTTTTAATGGTGGATGATGACTTTTGTTATTATTGATCCCATATTAAAATAAAGTTTGTATCTACTAAACATAAACGGTTTTATCAGTTATTTTATTCAGGTATTAACTTTTGTTTTAGTGTTTAGTTGAGAAATTAATGGAATATTTTATACATATTTTTTAATTCCCTGACTTTTCCAGGTTTTCCCTCTCTGTTATTTCTCAAGTGGAGCGATATTTTTTACTATTGTTTTCTCCATAATGTAGGCGAAAGTTCTGACCCGTTTTAAAGTTTAAATGGTTTTTTAAAAATGCGTGATGACTTACATAAATCCCTATAAAACAATCCCACGTTATCTTGAAATTATATGTCATGACGCTATCGAAACACGAATTTATTTGATAAAGGAAGGCTAATTTTAGGTTTGTAACATTTTGCTATAATCTCAGAAGTACAAATCCTCGAGTAAATCGTCATTGAGGTTGTTTTTTTCAACTTTAAACCCAAAATTTAAACTTTTTAACTTATCAGGAACATGCAGATAATTTTCGCTTACATTTTGATGAAAACAATATTTAAAATTATCAAAAAACCTACTAAATACTAAATAGTTTGGGATTTCTAAACGTATCCAACCATCTTAGTTCTCTACCAAACAACCCTCTTAATACATTTCGACGCGCCTATAGCGATGATTTTTCTATAGCATCGCATCTTACTTACTACCCGTTCAGGTTATACGTTTATGTATTGTGCTAATGGTTTTAGGGATTGGGTAGGTTATATTTAAAGGAAGTGTGCCCGAATTTGCGTGGAGGGAGATTATAAAACCATTTAGGAAAAAAACCTTTGTACGCCCGACCAAGATTCGAACCTCAATCTCCCCGTCATCAGCGATAAAGTCTAATGCGAGAGTAGCGCGTTAGACCACACGGCCTGTCGAGTGGGTTGGGTGGGGGAGACATCACCTAGAGCCTATTACATGTTTGAAGACTGGGAATGTCAAACGTTATAAGTGACAAAAATAAAATGGTACAGGAAAGACAAAGAAAAATGTTATTTGACAAAGTTTTATACAGGTTTGTCTAAGAAAACTATTGTTTCCTATACCATATCATAAAAATTATTAATTAAATAAGATTATTAATAATTACTCATTAATTGCCAATGATTAAATCATAGACTATAATATCTAGGAAAAGATACCTTTTTTTTAAATGGCAGTTTAACGTTTGATATTTCCACCTTTGTAAACACAAATACATCAAATAGTTTGTTGGGAGGTGGGGAAGGGGTAGTATGTTAGCAATTACTTAAGCAAATCCTAGCATTAGTTTAACAATGTTATTGATAAAAAAACTGAAAATAAAATCCAAATAATGAAAAAAGATAGATGGAAGATAATAGGTAAAATGTCAGCTCATTTAATCCCAAAGTAAGGGGATTTAATCGTAAGGACATTTATAGTAATTTAAAGTATTAACATAATCTGACTTGCCTGGGTGGCCATATGGTCTAAGGCGTCACTCTCGTGTCAGACTAGAGTGCCGATGACAGGGAGATCGCGGTTCGAGTCCCTCTATAGTGTAGTGAGGATGATTTTCCCCAAATTGTTTTTTTCTCTCCCACCCTCCACGCAAATGCGAGTACGCTATCTCTAAATGCAACCTTCCTCACCCATAACATCTTGACTGAGGCAGCCCACGGCGTTGGTGACACATTCGAACACAAAGCGCTGTAGTCAATACGTTAGTGTAAGAATAAAAGAACCGGCATCGCTGTTAATTGCTTTATTGCAACTCATTTAAATAGATGGGATATAGTTTTAAGTCTCACATCTCTACGCACCGTCGACTCGTGTGAACGTGTTCTTTACCAGTCGTCGTCATTCCCGGTGATGTCATCGATTAGCGGCCTACTTATAAAAATTCACTCAAAGAGATCTTCAACAGACCTTATATTCACTTAAGTTCAGGAAGATACAAACTGTAGGTTCTACGAGTAATCATTCAAACCATTTCTACAAACAATCAGAGTGTTTGAGGTTGTACAAACATGTAATTATAGGGAAGCTAGAAAAAAAAATTACTATAAAATCTCATTACTTTATTTTTTAGGTTTTCCAGACTTTCTTTAAAAATTGCATACTCAAATCTTTTTTGGATTTTTTTTTTTCTTTGTGGATGGCAAGTTTTATGTTTTTTTACATTGATCACATATTTTCAAAACCAACCCAAGCGGCTAATGAACATAAGCAAAGTTATTTATTTTTTACAGTACCATATTTAATGTTTTAGGTAGCGTGTGTGTGCGCACGCGCGTGTTATAAAAGAACCCCTATTTTCCCTCTTTTTAAGACTGTCATATTTAGGCGATGCATTTTGTTAACATCGAGAAACAAAATCTCTTAACTTTTGTTTAAATGTTTAGGTGCAAAACTAGTCAAGTGTTTAAATTAACTTATTTTCCCTTATTTTTTATTTAATTCCCTGTCTATATCCACCCTGTATAACGAGAAGAGGATTCCAATAAGACACTCAGAGAAATATCTACCCATCGTAAAGCCTTGATTATTGGCGGAGTTGTACCAAAATCGACCAAAACGGCCAATGTATTTATCTGATAGTGTCAAAGTTGACACGACCTCCCGAAAGATGTGACAACCACCCTTATTTTGGCGAACGTATACGATACACAAAATTATTCTTTTAGCACCACGTCTTACTACCCGTTTGGATTATACGCTAATGTATTAATTTACGCAGATTTTAGGGATTAAGAAAGTTATATTTAGAGGCATTAGCGTGGAGGATGAGTGGAAAACAATTTTCGAAATGAACCACTGTACACCCGACCGAGATTCGAACCTTGATCTCCCCGATAACGGCCTTATATTCCACTGTGAGAGTCGCGGGTTACATAAAGATTGTTCTAGTATAGAACTGTCAACTAAGTGTAAATAAATAGTGTGCCCGACAATATCAAAATGATAGTGTGCTTGTTTTTGACCCAGAAGAACGGGGCTCGAGTTTAGGACAGGTAGAATGTGGGTAATTTTTTACGGGAAATGTGTTTTTCTACACTCTCTATCTCTGGAACTAGTGGTATAGCCCAACCACGGCAGGAGAGGCGGGTGCTAAGTGACAGCTAGGAAGAAGTCACTGGTGTGGGTACTAATAAATTAACGATCGCCCAAACAACGTGTCCCAGAATAATCAGTTCACGTCAGTGAGTGTGATATCACGTGACGAACACAAAAGCGTGTCCATTAGGTAAAAACAACAGAGACGGTAAGGGGGGTGGGGGGGACAGATAAATGACGGAAGTTAACAATCGCAGCTAAACGCGTGTCAGAGCGAGACCGATTTGACAGCACGTAACAAGAAGAGTCGAATAGAATTTAGTGAAGGTAATTGGTAAAATTCAGAGAAAGAAACATCCCCCCCCCCCTTCTCCACTATTTGCGTCGAGGGATACGGGAAATTGATCAAGTTGGGATGATCGGAAACGTGAGTTAAGGGCAGTATTTTTGCAATTTTTATAATATAAAAAATGTTGGCCAAAATAAATCTAATATTTCTCCAATAGAAACATGAGTTTAATTTTCTTCACATGGTGATATCAACAGTTGTTGAATATCTTATCATGAGCATAGCGGCATTAGATGACATAACATTTGAAATGGAGATAAAAAGTTGTCATTGTCATTAAATTCCAGGACAATCTTGATGTGAAGAAAATAATTGGACTATGTTTTAACTGGAGAAATGTTTTATTTATTTGGCGAAAAAAGATAGTTTGGTATAAAAACTGCGAGAACACTAAACTCGTGTCCCCCTGAACTCTCGCCTTAAGGGAAGGAAACGAACAAATCAGTACACCCGATCGGGATTCGATCCCCCATCTCACCTTCAGAAAGGTACACAAAACGAGACACTCACCTTTGTCCACCTTCATTTTCTCATGAATTGACTTTTTAAGAACATTTTATAAAATAATTATCACATTTAATATATTATTGTTAATAATAATACTTAGCACCGCGTCTTACTACCCGTTCGGGTTATACGCTTTAAGTACTAATTACGCTAATGAATTAGGAATTGGGAAGGTTGAATTAGAGGAAGTAAACCTACATTTGCGTGGAGGGAGAGTGGAAAACCATTTAGGAAAAACCTCCCCCAGTTCACCCGACCGAGATTCGAACCTCGATCTCCCCGTCCTCAGCAGTCGAGCTCAACACAAGCGTGTTAGCCAACTACGCCACCGAGGCGGGTGATATATTATTGTTATTTTATAAGTAATAATGCCATCTATCAAAAGTGAAAGCTGCTGATCACGTGACTTGACGATCAGTGCAGTCTGCTACTCGGACTAGAGCCATAGCATAGGGATTTAATAAGGGCCCTCAGAGGGGTATTCGGGATTATCCATCCAACCATAAAATAAAGGGTAGTCTAACTTAAGGGGGAAAAGAGGGATTTTTTTTAAATTAAAGATTTTGATTAGATTTTGTATCTTTGCGCAGTTTAATATTACAAACAAAATGTTAATTTTCATTTTACCATTACAATGACTTTGAGGGTACTTTACAGAAGCGGAAATTTCTAATTTTTGTTATTACGTACACACCAAATTTGGAGAACTATTAAAAATAAAACTTTATTTAAAGTATATATTTTTGTAGTTAATAGTTTAAAAAATTCTTTAAGGAGTTTCTGTAACAGTGTATATTAGTTCATTTATGCTTTTTGGGAAGGTAATTTTGTACAATTTATATACCTATTATTTTGTTCCCTATCTTAAAGAGTGTTTAGTAAATGTCCGTATTTTTAGGCGAAGGGGTGAGAGAAATTGCGTATCATTTATTTAACGACCTTGATAGCGTTATCATGACATGAAGATTTAGGAACCATGAACAAATAGCGTTCATACATTCAAGCTAACGTATATTATATATTATAGATCACGGATTTGCTATTGAAAATTGGCTAACGTAGACATGATTATTAAAATTAAAGATTTTTTTATTTGGTGGAATTCAAGAAATTTTAGTTTTCCTAGTTTGTTGCTTTTCCTTTAAATATTTTGGAAATTTGACAAAAAAAAAATTTTCAAATTCACGCAGTATAAGCTTTATTTTTAAATAGTTATGTAAAAACGGGTTGGGTTGAACCATGGTAATCACTGTTGAAAGGGGGTGTATATTAATTCAGCTACGCCGGTTCTTTTTATCATTACCAATTTGGCCCCACGAACAAACCAAAAACTTTCAATTTTTCATTTTGCGCAAACTTAGGTTCGTGTTGACCCTTATATTAGGTTAGGATTGTTTAAGTTGTGATCNTTGCTATATTTATTTCACCTCAAGAAAACTTTCACTCATCCTTGGTACAACGCTACAACAGCCGGAGGGTCGCGTTATTACACCAACATGAGGTCGAACTCAAGACAATCTGATTTCACAGCCACTATTAACGGGGACGAGTTCGTATCCAGCCATCGAAATAAACAGCTTCACATTTTAAACATATAAATCAAAACATCCTTAGATAAAGTAAATATCTAGAGTGCGTTTACAATATTTTCCGAGTGCAACTTAATAAAATTATTGTCGGCATATTTCGTCAGTATTCACTATAACAAACATGATGAATCCATGTCGACACCAATTATGAACTACTCCACACGTGATGTAAGGAAATGGACGAGATGGTTATTTTCATTTGTGTAAAAGAAAAAAAAAGTGTTGAAATAATCGCGAATGCCAACTACAGTAGTTCCATGGCTTCTTCGGTGCTGACTGACAGCTCGTAGATGACTTCTGACAGTCAATATTTACGTATACACCTAAATGTTGACCGTCAGAAGTGACAGCTGCTAAACACATGGTTTAATTTTTTTTTTTTTTCCCATATCATATGGTTCGGAGTAGGGGTACATAATTTGCTCTGGTAACTTTTCAAAGCTTTTAGCTGTCAGCTGTGAGCTGTCTCTCAACACCAAAGAAGCCATGGGGCTACTGTACAACCCAGTACGAGAGGAGCGCCCTGAGATAACTAACGATGCAAACCCCATGATAGCCGCGCTTTGCGGGACAGTAACATCGACAAGGCGTCCTTAGCAAAAAGACCTTAACTTAGTACAGTGGTCCTCAAATGTCGCGACTCGTTGATAACCTATTTGCTTTCATTATTACACCCACTGAAACTTACCAACAGTCCGGGCTACCCGCATTTAATTACACACGATGGGTAGGTTAAATTTAGAGGAAATGTACCTTTATTTGTGTGAGAAGAGAGGGGGAGGGAGCCGTTCAGGAAAAATCGCCCCCAGAATCCCAGGTCGGAACTATAATTCTGACCTCACCTGCAAACCAAAATGAGCGTGACGTTAAGCCCACATGCTTGATTTAATTATTATAAGTTAATTATAAAATAATTATACGAACGAGATTAACGAAGCTGGGTGACCTGGCGGTCTAGGGGTAAGGTGTCGGACTTCTGTGCTGGTGTCCGGGGTTCAATCCTCGGTCCCGGCACAGATTTATCTGATTACCAAAACCCTTCCTTCACCTCTGACAAGACATCTTGTGAATGTGGGGAATGCCAGGCCTCCATCGTGGTTCGGATCCCACGTTAAACTGTAGGTCCTCCATTTCATCTCACAATCACCCTACCATTACACACTTAGCGTAAGTGCGTATAACCCGAACGGGTAGTAAGACGTGGTGCTAATAATAATAATAATAATAATAATAACTAAGCTATATCAAAAGAGAATCGACGATCCCAGCGGGTATTTTGTAAGTTATGCTAGCAACGTCACTCGTCACTGCTATAGCAAACTGAGTGAACGAGCAACCGTTAGAACTGAGTAAACAAAGGAAACATAATATTAACTTAAACAATATTATTATTATTATTATTATTATTATTATTAGCACCGCGTCTTACTACCCGTTCGGGTTATACGCACTTACGCTAATGTGTAATGGTAGGGTGATTGTGAGATGAAATGGAGGACCTACATTTTAACGTGGGATCCAAACCACGATGGAGGCCTGGTATTCCCCACAATCACAAGATGTCTTGTCAGATGTGAAGGAAGGGTTTGGTAATCAGATAAATCTGTGCCGGGACCGAGGATTGAACCCCGGACCCCCAGCACAGAAGTCTGACACCTTACCCCTAGACCACCAGGTCACCAATAATTTAAAACAGTTTTTATCATTTTAATCGCTTACAAATCTATTTAAATTTTGCACCTTCTTATAATCCATTATTCAATAATAAACATAAAGTTAAAATTTGCATTTAATTAGTCCGACACATTAGCTCAGTCGGATGGGTGTGTCTACCGCTTTAAGGGTCCTGGGTTCGATTCTCGGCAAGGCCGAAAAATTCATCACTGGTGAAATGTGGGTTTCCCCTTTCACGGTGATGAATTAACGGCCAGGGAGCTGGATGTTGTGTCTGTTATAGATTTAAGCTAGTTTACAAGCCGCGTGACGATATAATCAGTTGGATTAGAAGGTGCACATTAAAAAACCCCAAACAAATGAAATAATGCATTTAATTAATTTAAAATCCATAGTTCTTTTAACCTGAATAAGATAATAGTTTTGTAACTTATTTTATTATTTATACTGTAGTGTGCGCAACGATGACTAATAAACCTTATTTCACTTTTATTCTGTAATTTAAATTGATTTTGTTTCTCTTCCCCCTTGTTTACATATTATCCTAAATTTCTGTTACACTCCGACCACTTGTCGGCGTCATCTAAGTAAAATAATCGGGACTATATTATTATATTTGTTTTATAGGTATTGATAATATCTCTCAAAAGTTAAAACCACAGATTGCACGACTTGACGGAATAAATTATATGATAATTGTTTAAAACGATTTCTTTGTATCTGAATTTCAAATAAAGCAAAGTTGCGATAAGAAAAAGTGCCAGGCAAAACATTTAGTGTAGAGACAATGTCGAAATTAAGTGTACGAATAAGAGAAAGAACGACCATTTGACGGGCAGTGAGAGAGAAAGAGAGAGTTTCGCGCGGTGGTGTGGGGATGGACGGGCGAGGGGAATATGTTACCGTTGTGAAAAGCGCTACACAAGTCCGAACGACTTCATTTGGCAATCCCGAAATGAGACCATTGTTAACATGTCAAGATCATGTCACGGCTCGTCTGATTTATACAACATTTAACAACACGCTTATGTAACCTCCCCCCCTCCCCCCATAACCAACAATTCACGGGACAACTTGCCCATCCCACCCTCCTTCAACAACCCTACATTTATTTAGTTCACTCCGCTAATAACATATAAAAACAACCAAACACCGCTCATTCAATGGAATAAACTATTCTATTTATGTTAAATTGTAGAAACGCCGTCATATTTAACTGAACTAAATAAAAACAACCGCCCACAGATAAAAGTGCTGGAATTGTTGCAACGACCGTAAACATAGAACCACTGTCATTCTTTATATGAAATATTACAACCATTAATGTTTCATTTTTCATCACAACAAAATCATGAAAAACGGGAGGGGGTGGTTTAATACAGCAACTAGAAAAGACCACACACGTACAAGGGGGGGGGGG
>CABFOW010002027.1:2779-14206 GCA_902141385.1 Timema californicum | reverse complement strand
GGGCGGGGGGGGGGGGGGGGGGGGGGGAGGAACGGTAGCAGAAAAACCCCAAATAAACATTTGCTATGGAAAGGACTGCAAACAAAAGGCTGGATGTGGGAGATGCGCCTGTAGCGGGAGGAAATACTTCACCCGGCGGCAGTGTTTGATTCAAAACCAACGTTTCGAGCCCTGTGACGTATCCAGGACAACCAATGGGCTGTTTATTGTAGTGGTTTCCGTGGTGAGATGATCCGCCGACACTAGGCTCCCGCGTGCCCTGACGCGCTACCCTCGCAATAGACCAGACTGCCGATGACGGGGAGATCAAGGATCGAATCTCAGTCGGGTGTACTGAGGGTGGGTTTTAAAAAAATCTACTTTCTCTTCTAGCAAATGCGGGAAAACTTCGTATAAATATATCCTCCCTCATCCCTAAATCCATTAGCGTTATTATTAATTATTATTATTATTATTATTAGCACCGCGTCTTACTACCCGTTCGGGTTATACGCACTTACGCTAATGTGTAATGGTAGGGTGATGTGAGATGAAATGGAGGACCTACAGTTTAACGTGGAATCCGAACCACGGTGGAGGTCTGGCATTCCCCACATTCACAAGATGTCTTGTCAGAGGTAAAGGAAGGGTTTGGTAATCAGATAAATCTGTGCCGGGACCGAGGATTGAACCCCGGCCACCAGCACAGAAATCTGACACCTTAACCCTAGACCGCCAGGTCACCCATTAGCGTTATTAATAAATAAGTGTATAGCCCGTACGGGTAGTAAGACGCGGTGCTGAAAGAACTAATACTATTTGATAGATATATTAGAGAAAGTGACGTCTAAGCACGGAAACCTAAACAAGGGTCTTAGGCCCGTATGCAAGGACGATGCTGAGCACGGCCAGAGTACAGGCAGAGTATGAGCCTCGTGCTAGTACGATCTATGACGCAATATATTGAGTCTCGCCAAAGTCTGGTCCCGGGCTGGCTCAGGCTATACTCTGGCCGTACTCAGCATCGTCCTTGCATACGGGCCTCAGGGTGGGAGTGTAGGGAACGCGAGAAAAGGGCAGTGTTTCTGCAGCTTTCATAGGAAATTTTGTTTTGGCCAAAATAAATCGGATACAGCTCCAGTACAAATATAGAGCTCAATTTTCTTCGCGCAGTGATATCAACAGTTGTTGAATATCCGCCCTGAGCGTAGCGGCAGTGACAAACGTTTTAAATGAAGAGAAAATATTGTCATTAAATTCCTGAACACCATAAATTCCCGCGGACCACTGGTTGAAAAACTTTGGACCAAGGCGCACCTCTGGCAATAGATGGCACTGTCAATGAAGGGTTAGAATCCAGGGAGGTTGTACTTGAAGGTGTATTTTTTCCTAAATGGTTTTCTACTCTGTCTCCCCGCTAAATTAAGGGTAACTACACCTCCTACAAATTCCGAGTTCTTAATCCTTAACACTTTACCGTAGTTACAGTAGACCCCATGACTTCTTTGGTGCTGACTGACAGCTCACAGCTGATAGCTGACAGCTTGAAAAGTTACCAAACCAAATTATGTATCCCTGCGCCGAACCATAAGATTTGCAAAAACATGTGTTTAGCAGCTGTCACATCTGACAGTCAGCACCAAAGAAACCACGGGGCTACTGTAGTAACATATAAGTACAACCCAAACGGGTATTAAGACGCGGCGATATTATTATTATTATTATTATTATTATTATTATTATTATTAGCACCGCGTCTTACTACCCGTTCGGGTTATACGCACTTGCGCTAATGTGTAATGGTAGGGTGATTGTGAGATGAAATGAAGGACCTACAGTTTAACGTGGAATCCGAACCACGGTGGAGACCTGGCATTCCTCACATTCACAAGATGTCTTGTCAGAGGTGAAAGAAGGGTTTGGTAATCAGATAAATCTGTGCCGGGACTGAGGATTGAACCCCGGCCGCCAGCATAGAAGTCCGACACCTTACCCCTAGACCACCAGGTCACCGCGGCGATAAGAAAAATCTATATTATGAATATATATATATATATATATTTAAAGTGATGCATCAGACTTAAAATTCACTTTGCATCAAACCACGCAGGAAAAGGTATAACGGATTGCTTTCATCCATCACGGTGATTTATAAAGAGTTTAACAAACAACAACAACAAAAATCTGCGCGGTGTTCAGTGCGCAGGCGCGCGAATCATATAAACTTGTCATAAACGCCGGTGTAGTCAGGTTTTAAGTCTGAGTTATTGCGACGGTTGTCGCGAGTGGGAGAATAAATTTTACTATAAAACGGAAAAAACAACTGGATTATTCATCAAAACCTTTAGTTTGTAGGTCAGCCGTACTAAATCTTCTGAAGCAGATTACCACCCCTCCGCGCTAAGCACATTTTAAAGAGGAACTGTGTCAGCATTTGCGCAAAGGTAGGCTTACAGCGAGACACCATTTAGGAAAAACTATTCCCAATAAACCAGTCACCAGAAAACCAAACTAGATGAGTCTGACATCCGACCCGCGTGTCCAATGATGCGGGTATTAGTGTAATTAACGGGTAGTAAGACGTGAAGGATTAAATAAACCATTTTGATCCCAAAAAAATCCACGTCAAAGCGGAGATGGGTGCAGACAACAGATTTAGGGTACTCTAAAACTCGAATTCCAAGCACTAATTCTGTTGCCTTAGGTTAAGTTTGAGTGTGCCAATGCAACCCTTTTATGTTGCCAATAACTTCTTGTTTTGAAAGATTCCTCGTCTTTCCTGACAGCTTACATTGGCGTAAGTGGATTTAACTTAATTAGTTTTTTTTTATAAAATGACTGGTGCGAAGTCAATTTGTATTTAAAACAGGATTATTTCGAAATGATGCGTAAACAATAAAGATTTTAGACTGAATTAAATTTCAAAATAGGGGGTAGGTCTATGGTTGTTAAGCAAAACATAGTTGTTGTTTTTAATTTTTAAAGAGGTTATCTCTCCAACCCAAGGGAGAGTCCAAGGACCCTCCCCGGTAAAAAAAAAATAACAAAACAAAAGTGTGCACCTAATAGTTATTTGGAGAGGTCTTCGCTTAGAAAATGGTTGAAATTATTTGCATTTTAGACTAAAACAAAATTAGATTAGATTCTTTCAACCCATCTTCGGTGCTCGATTTGATAGTTCAACTTTGTGTATTTTAAGTTTTTATTAAACTTATTTGGGTCTTTGAGGTTGAGTCCCATATATCTTCCCCCTCCCCTCACGCTCCCTCGGGGTTACGCCACTGAGGCAAGGTAAGCTGACCACCTTACAGGGTAAAGGAAAGGTACTGTACATATTCCGGCGGACGTGCATTCGTTAAACCCGGTGCAAAGTGGTTTGCGGCGTCGACCGTCGATTATTCCCCCTCACGCGCGCGCGCGCCTAAAGCTCGCGGTAAGCGACCATTATAACCGTGCGATTAGCGCGTGTTGACGCCAATACCGCTCACTAGTTCACCGCCAGGAGAGAGGTGCGATAATTGCGACACAACGCCAGGGGATCCCCCACCATCCCCTCTCAGGCTTCACCGACGCTTCTCAAGGACTAGACCAGCACCAGTGACGTCAGAGGGTATGGAGAGAGGATGAGAAAAACAGTACCACCCTCATTTCCTCCAGGCGAGATTCAAACCTCGACCTTCCTTTCTAGTACGATAATGGTGCCGTAGATAGGTGACCACCCCGTACTCGGATAATCAGAAGACTTCCCAAGGCGTGCTCGACGCGATCCAAGGCATCAGGATGACGACAATAAACTTAGAACGCCAGAGACAGGGAGTTCAGGATTCAAACCTCATCCTGTGGTGGGGTTTTTTTTATCTCCTACCCTCTTTACGTCTAAACGGGTGCACCACCGTTAAGTTTCAACCTGGGGTGGGCAACCCTGTCACCAATCGTCACAAATGGCGAATCGGTAATGAAAGTGTGGCGAATTAAAGTTGGCCAGCTCTCAACAGTAAAACGAACTTTTCCCTGACGGCGGGTGCTGGATGTAACTTGATGTTGAGGTGCACTGAGTTCGGATTCTGAACCAATGTATGTGGAGTCTGTCAAGACTAGAGGATTCTTAAATTCGCTTTCATTTCGCATTTTGAAAAGTTCTCGATCATTTTCGTGTGAGATATAGTAGCCCCATGGCTTCTTTGGTGCTGACTGACAGCTCACAGCTGACAGTTAACGGCTTTGAAAAGTTACCAGACCAAATTATGTATCCCTACGCCGAACCAAATGATCTGCAAAAACATGGGCTTAGCAGCTGTCACTTCTGACGGTCAGCACCAAAGAATCCACGGGGCTACTGTAGTCGAGTCTAGTCTAAGTGTACAGGTTTTGAATAAGCTTGTTCACAACAACGTGTGTTGTTTTGAATGTTCGATTGAGAAACCTCGTCTTCTTGATTTTTACATATTGTGGGCAAATTTCGCCTCTCATTCGCCACAACTGTGGATAGATTGAGACAGATGTCGCCCACCTCTGGTCTGAATTATACCGTATCCTAGTTAAATAACATATTAAAACGTAAGAACCAGATATCTGCGAACAAAATACTTGCAGATTGTCGGGAGGACGAGTCACTCATTTAGTCTGGTTTAAAGTACACGGATGCCAGGCCTCCACTGTGGTTCGGATTCCACGTTAAACTGTAGGTCCTCCATTTCATCTCACAATCACCCTACCATTACACATTAGCGTAAGTGCGTATAACCCGAACGGGTAGTAAGACACGGTGCTAATAATAATATAATAATGATGGTGGAGTGTTAAATTACGGACTGGTGTACCGAGACTGTTAAATTTCCCAATTGGTTTACCACCCTCCATACACGCAAATTAAGGGAAATTTCGTTTAAATTCAAAACTTTCCCCCATCTCTACCACATTAACGTGATTAATATACACGCGTATTATCCGAAACGGTGACGAGAAAGACATGATGAGGGGAGGGGGGATAATCCACACGTGTCCAACATACGTGCGACGCAGAACATAGCCGTTAAAAGCACTAAGTCACGCACGTAATAGAACTATAAACCAACGAATCTTCAAACAAACAACATTTTTCTATACCAGACTACGTGAATGTACCACGTAGAATATAACGTTTAGAACAGTCAGATTGTGACCTGGCGGTCTAGGGGGTAAGGTGTCAGACTTCTGTGCTGGGGGTCCGGGGTTCAATCCTCGGTCCCGGCACAGATTTATCTGATTACCAAACCCTTCCTTCACCTCTGACAAGACATCTTGTGAATGTGAGGAATGCCAGGCCTCCACCGTGGTTCGGATTCCACGTTAAACTGTAGGTCCTCCATTTCATCTCACAATCACCCTACCATTACACATTAGCGTAAGTGCGTATAACCCGAACGGGTAGTAAGACGCGGTGCTAATAATAATAATAACAGTTAGATGAGTCGCGCACGTAAAAAAAACCACTCCTACAGCAACGCATGCACAAAACTAACAACATTTTCAGACATCGCAGATCTAACATTTACTTGCACGGAGAAGCAAATAGAATTCATATAAGCGTGTCATAAATCAAAAAGAATTTGAATAAATTTGTTTGTGTGTGTGTGTGTGTGTGTGTGGGTTTTTGTATTTATGAGACGAGAAAGGAGATAAAAAAATATATAGGTGTATTCGCGTCACGTAGAACAAAGGAAAGTTGGTTGCGAAACAAGTGAGTTGCCTGGAGAGAAAGGGACTTTCGACTTTAAATCCACAATTCATAAAAAACAAGAGCCCCCGTACCAAACAAACTGTGTGTTTTTTAAGGGGGGTAGGGGGGAGGGGATTTTCTCGAAGTGGATGAAAGTACGTGCCTACACACCTTTTAACATATTTACAATATGAGAGCAAAATGGATTCATGGGAAGATCGTGTCTTTCCTTGGAGCTGCCTCCGAATAATTTAGCTAAAAGAGGAAAATGGAGAAGTGTCATGTTGGGTTTTTTTAACTGCGTTTTACTGCCCATTCGTGTTATTTATTCTATGACATTTGTACGTGGTGACCTGGTGTTCTAGGGGTAAGGTGTCAAACTTCTGTGCTGGGGCTCTAGGGTTCAATCCTCGGTCCCAGCACAGTTTTATCTGATTATCAAACCCTTCCTTCACCTCTGACAAGACGTGTATTAATCACAACTTGTTGAATGTGTGGAATGCCAGGCCTCCACCGTGGTTCGGATTCCACGTTAAACTGTAGGTCTTCCATTTCATCTCACAATAACCTTACCATTGCACATTAGAGTAAGTGCGTATAACCCGAACGGGTAGTAAGACGCGGTGCTAATAATAATAATACATTTGGAGAGCGAAAGGTTTTTTTTTACCAGTTTGACTACCCATTCGGGTTATATGCTTATGTACTAATTACCCTAATGGTTTTAGGGATTAGGAAAGTTATATTTATAGGAAATGTGCCCACATGTGCGTGGAGTAAGAGTGGAGAGTGATTTTGATATAACTACTCTCAGTAGAGCCGACCGAGATTCGAATCTCATCTCCCCATCATCGGCAGTATAGTCTACTGCGAGATTAGCGCGTAAGACCATGTGGCCATTGAAGCGGGTAACTAAGTTAATTTACGCACTTATAAAATTACCTACTCCACATATCCCCAACTTGAGCTAGTTCTATCCAGTCCACCTCATTACACAATATCCCTATAATGAGCTAGTTTTAGCCAGTCCACCTCATTACACACTATCCCTATAATTAGCTAGTTCTATCCAGTCCACCTCATTTCACACTATCCCTATAATTAGCTAGTTCTATCCAGTCCACCTCATTACACATTATCCCTGTAATGAGCTAGTACTATCCAGTCCGCCTCATAAAAAGAAAAAACTGAAAGAATTTTTGATGCGTTTAATCTTTTTACTTCAAAAAAACAACATAAAAACGTCATATTTACTTGAGACTAGAGCCTAAATCCTGGCTAAATTCCCTTTGAAACGAGCGCCCTGTGAAATAATGAACTTGTCTGATAATAATAACAAGGAGGTGACCATTTACACGGCCTAGAGGGGGATAGAAACATGTCAAAAGCAGAAAAATCAAAAACTCTTCTTTTTTTTTTAATTGTGTACAAAGAGGAGTCACATTAACATTACCTTGTAATAAAAAATAAATAAGTGCGAAAAATTATCAAACAAAGGACTATCTACAAGCGTGCGTACGAACGACAGTAGACATTGGAGAGACAAAAATAAAAAGCGTTATAAAGAATGGCAAAAAAAAAATAACTTGTGTTCAATGAAAAGAGAAATAACGAGCGAAATTTAAAGAAGCTTAAATAATAGAACATGATATGCGTGCAAACATTAGAGGACTCCGGTAGAATAATACGTCGAGTGCGAGCAAGAAAGTGTTGATGTAGATTATGTGTAAAGTAAATTTCAAACACCTGCTTCGGTGGTATAATGGTCTAAGGCGTCAGTCTTGCAATAGACTGGACTGCCGATGACGAGGCGATCAGGGTTCGAATTCCAGTTGGGTTTACTGAGGGTGGGTTTTTTTCCTTAATTGATTTCCCATTCTCTTTCCACGCAAATGTTGGTAAATTACCTCTAAAGTCTGCTTCTTCATCCCTGTACGAACGAGTAAGAAACGCGATTTTAAAAAAAACAATCGGTTCAGAAAAAGCCAGTTCTCTCCGCATCTTACTACCCGTTCGTTATATACGCGTATATGTACCAGTTACGTTTATATGTTAGGAATGAGAAGTTGAATTTAGATTGAATGTGCACCCATTCGCGTGAAGAGAGAGATTATACCTCTTTCGGGGAAAAGATCCTACAAAAAAAATACATCCAACCGAGATTCGAACCATTATCTCCCTGTCATCGGTAGTTTAGTTCAACACGAGAGTAGCGCGTTAGACCATGCGGCCATCGACGTAAGTCACTGACCTTTTGATGAACGGACATGAAATGCAGCCCAGATTTATTTTGTTATAAACGTTGTAGAGATACGCCATTTGGGACCAACACATTTGGAAATTGGTTATTGGTTATTTGGCGTGACATTGGTGTAACAAAATTTTATTCTTTACTTACCAGAGATCGATTCTCAAATAAATGCATGCACGACACATGAGTGAGTGAACAGCTGTTTTCTCTTGTGAAAAGGAACAGACACTTGAGAGAGCTCGCAGTGCGGACATAATTTGTTATCAAAGTGACGTCAACTCAGAATTTAAAGGCTAATACTCGCACCCTAATGAGGAAAAAAGGGTATAATTTCTGGGGGGAAATAAGAAAGTAAATCTTAACATTTTACATGATATTTTTATTCCTTTTTTTTTTAAATAGTAAGGATTTTAAAATCAAGTTATGACCGCAAAAAAAAATCGAACTCAAAATTTGTATAAACGTTGTGACGTTCCCTGCCCCCCACCCCCTCCCTCCCACGGAAACAAACAAAAAAAGTTTGTTTCACAATTCCACCTGTCTGTCTCTCGGGCTAGGCCGAAACTATTTTACAGATTGGGTTAGAAGCTTGATATCTTCCAAGGGGTTTTTGGAAGCAGACATCTAACCCTAAAATTAAGGAAGGTCAAAAAGAGAGAGAGAGAAAAGATTTTCTTAAAATTCGCTCAAACTATTTTGATTAAATTCTATATCCAGAAACTGTTCGTCTTTATAAACAAGATGGCAACTTTCATTTTATCTTTAAAATGACTTTGAGGGTAATTTAAATTAGGGAAATTTTCCCATTTTCATCATTTCCCCGCAACTATTTGAGATACGAAATAACTTTTCATTGTCAAGTTGTAGAACTATTAAAGATACAAATCTTTTATTTGAAATACATTTTTATAAAACCAATAGTGTATGAGCTAGAAGTATATATATATATATATATATATACTTTTTTAATTTAGGTCTTCGGAAATAAATTTGATTCTTATGCTCTTTAATGAACAATCTTCCTAGTTCCTAAAGGCAAAAAGTATGTACAGTAGCCCCGTGGCTTCTTTAGTGCTGACTGACAGTCCACAGTTGACTTCTGACAGTCAACATTTAGGTATATACCTAAATCTTGACTGTCAGAAGTGACAGCGGTCTAAACACATGTTTTTTTGCAGATCATATGGTTCGGCGTAGGGATACATAATTTGGTCTGGTAACTTTTCAAAGCCGTGAGCAGTCACTCAGCACCAAAGAAGACATGGGGCTACTGTAAGTAGGCCCAGCAATGTATATTTCATTTATGATCTTTGAAGTATTGTATAGAACCAGTAAGAAACACGATTTAAAAAAATATGTTCAGGAAAAGCCAGATCCCCCCGCAAATAAATATATATTTTAATATAAAAACGGGTCTAAGTCAGTGTGGTGCGCAGTAATATTTATTTGAAATGCGGCCCTCTCAGTATTTTAAGTTTTCTATGTGGCCCTGCCTAAGAGCATTCTACCACTGAAGCGTTTAAGTACAATTTAAATTTTAATTTTATATTTATTTGAGGTAATTAACGTGCACTTTTTGAACCGACTGATTATATCAGCACACGACTTATTAACTAACTTAAATCTAAAACAGACACAAAATTCAGCCCCCAGACATTTTCAATCACTGTGAAAGGGAAAACCCACAGTGAAAGTTAACTATAGTAGCTTCATGACTTCTTTGGTGCTGATCTGACAGCTCACAGCTTACAACTGACGGCTTTGAAAAGTTACCAGACAAAATTATGTATCCCCACGCCGAACTATATGATCTGCAAAAACACGTGTTTAGCAGCAGTCACTTCTGACAGTAAAAATTTACGTACATACCTAAATGTTGACTGTGAGAAGTCAGCTGTGAGCTGTCAGTCAGCACCAAAGAAGCCATGGGGCTACTGTAACTCAAATAATAATAAATCCAGCTTCGATGGACGCATGGTCTAAGCCGCCCCTATCACCAATATACTAGACGGCCGATGAAGGGGAGCTTAGGGATTCGAATCCCGCTCAGATTTGCAGAGGGTGTTGTTTTCCTAATTGGTCTATCACTCTCCCTACACACAAATGCGGGAACACTTACTCTAATTTGACACATTCGTGGGACGGGTAGTAAGACATGATAAAGAGTAATGTACCTGGGCGATCTGGTTGCCTGCCATCTCCTCCTCGGCTGCGCGCGGCTCCACGCTGACGGCTGGTGGTGGCTTGCAAGGGGGACTACACACACTCGCCGCACGACAAGACTACTGGCCGGCCATAGTTCTCAACCTCCGTCACAGAGCGGCGCCACCGTGCATCGCGCGCGCTCCAAGGCAACAAGAGAGGCACCGGCACGTTGCGACGAGTGTACCGGCCCCTGGCAGGTGTCAAGCGGGTGAACTGACAGGTGTCAAGTTGCCCGGGACTACAATTATTATATGTCGGCCTTTAGCATTCATTCATAAATAAGATTATTACTATTATTATTAGCACCGCGTCTTACTAACCGTTCGGGTTATACGCACTTACGCTAATGTGTAATGGTAGGGTGATTGTGAGATGAAATGGAATCGTGGAAACGTGAAATCCGAACCACGGTGGAGGCCTGGCATTCCACACATTCACAAGTTGTGATTAATACACGTCTTGTCATAAGTGAAGGAAGGGTTTAGCAATCAGATAAATCTATGCCGGGACCAAGGATTGAACCCCGCACCCCAGCACAGACGTGAAATCCGAACCACGGTGGAGACCTGGCATTCCACACATTCACAAGTTGTGATTAATACACGTCTTGTCATAAGTGAAGGAAGGGTTTAGCAATCAGATAAATCTATGCCGGGACCAAGGATTGAACCCCGCACCCCAGCACAGAAGTCCGACACCTTACCTCTAGACCACCAGGTCACCACATAAATAAAATATAGAGGTCTAAACCAATATTTCTACAGTTAAATTTGTTTTTTTAGCACCGAGTCTTACTACCCTATCGGGTTATACGCTGATGTATTTTTGGGATTACAAAGGTTATATTTAGATTAAGCGTACCCGCATTTGCGTTGAGAAAAGGTGTAAAACCATTTTGGGAAAACCACCCTCAGCACACCTGACCGACATTCGAACCTCGATCTCCCCGTTAACAGTAGTCTAATCTACTGCGCTAATAGCGCCTTATACCACGTGGCCACTGAAAGCAGGCGAATCATAATCTTAAATTTTACATCGAATCCGAATGCAAGTCCTATAATCTTTAAAAATGTAAAAAATTTAATTCTAGTTAAATTTATTTTAAAATTTTCGTTTATAAGTATTGGTGCCACCGCACCAAGGATGGTTTGTCTGTTTGTCGTGTCTATTTCATCATAAACAATAACTTTTTGACCTGTCTCTATGGACGCGTGGTCTAATACGCTACTCTCACAGTAGAATAAACTGCCGATGACGTGGGAGATCGAGGTTCGAATACCTGTCAGGTATTTTT
>CABFOW010002026.1:90460-117863 GCA_902141385.1 Timema californicum | reverse complement strand
TGGGGAATGCCAGGCCTCCACCGTGGTTCGGATTCCACGTTAAACTGTAGGTCCTCCATTTCATCTCACAATCGTCCTACCACCACACATTAGCGTAAGTGCGTATAACCCGAACGGGTAGTAAGACGCGGTGCTAATAGTAAGACAAATAAGCTTCATTCAAACAACAAGAATTCGATGATAAATAATATGTTAGCTTTTAATCTGTACTCTTAAAGTTTTGTTGGGTTTTTTCCTCGTCTTTAAATATCTAGCCATTTAAAATCTAAAAAATACATTAAAACAAAAGCATCGTTGTAACAAACAAAAATTTATTAAAACACTAAGATAATTTTAGAAAAGTATTTAACCTTAGACTGTGTGGTTCCTATGGACGTGTAATTTGGACTAAAATAATTTTGCTTAAAGGCTTAAGACTGAATATCAGTGATCTTAAAGTAATTTGGCATAAACATAATTACACCCAAAAGACCTAAAACGAATTGTGATTTTTTTTAAACAACGTGAAGCTACCAAAAAGTCAATTGGCCTAAAGTAATTTAACTTAAAAATTAGGTTTGGTGAAAAGTAATTTGGTATTCAATTTAACATAATATAAGAGTTTAGTTGTTAAAGGGTTTTCATCGCATTTCATTTTATTTTTAGTTCCCCTTTGTAAAGTGCGTGTTTGAGTTAGTCATATGATACGAGTTTATTCAATTTTTAAGGTCATTTTTTGTAAATTTGGAGTATATTTTTAAAAACAATTTTATATCATCAAAGTCGTAGCCTTGCTCATGACATCATAGATCACTCCAACAATCAACTGTGGGTGAAAACAGTAAAATAAATCAATTAGAAGAGTCTTCAGTCAAATGTACCGATAAATCAACTAGGAAACTCTCAACTCCTCTCTAAGGGAAATAAAATAGTCGCGTGCCGGTAGTAGAAAGAATCTACTTGCATCAGGTCAGTTTTTCATCCTGTGGGGCCAATAAGAGGACAACTCGACCACACATGACCTACCACTCCCGACAAACACGCTCACTCCCATATTCTGCGAGGATTCCCTTGACACATGTCTGTCGAACAGGCCAGGGCCTTGCAGATATAGCTCTGAGTGGAACTTTGTGTAAGACTACTTAGCGCGTCAAAACACACAACCTCCGAGGAATAAGCTACCAACTCCACCGACTAGCCAGAGGACTGTCATCATATGATTCAAAATTTGTTTCACTTTACTTTACACAGCCGAGGTATCTTATATTACTAGTTAAGTGACCTGATAGTCTAGGGGTAAGGTGATAGACTTATGTGTCGGAGTCCGGGGTTCAATCCTCGGTCCCAGCACAGATTTTTCTGATTGCCAAACCCTTCCTTCACAAGACGTGTATTAATCACAACTTGTGAATGTGTGGAATACCAGGCCTCCGCCGTGGTTCGGATCCCACGTTAAACTGTAGNAATGTGTGGAATACCAGGCCTCCGCCGTGGTTCGGATCCCACGTTAAACTGTAGGTCCTCCATTTCATCTCACAATCACCCTACCATTACACATTAGCATAAGTGCGTATAACCCGAACGGGTAGTAAGACGCGGTGCTAATATTAATAATAATAATAATAATATATTACTAGTTAAGACTATAAGAGAATGCCTGCTGAAGATTGTAACTGAAGGAATGGTAAATGGGAGGAGAGAAAGAAAGAGATGCTGGATTCAATAAAGTTTGGAGGAAGACAAGAATATACCAAGAGGTCCAGGATCGGAAAAAATTGGAGGAATATTTTAATAAGGATCTGTAAATAGGCAAAACAACACCTGATGATGATTATGATGATGATGATGATGATATTAGTAGAGTGATCGCCTCAGAACTCGATGTTAATAGGTTAATGAGGTCGATGGAATTTTTCTTTGAGTGATAAAAATCCGCTGCACAACTTCTTTCGGAGTGGAAGTAAAGTCTCTTGTCGATTATGGCATGTAAAAGAACCCTGGAAGTTATGTGAATGCGTCTTTCCCGGCAAAAGTTGGTGGGCTCTTTCGTTCTCACTCATATAAATTCACGTACGTTTTTAAGATAGAGACATGACTATTTCTTAATAATCTTGTGCGCGATAGATACAGGGTGTCAATATCACGTTATAATTAAATCGAGAAATTTCCGCCCCTACGGTGATTGTAATTAACAAAAGTCCCTCGGAAGTGGTTGGACAAAGTTTTAAAGTCACAACGCCTACACGCTCTTCCCCATAGCCAAGGCCACGTGTGCGCTAAATATCTACCGGTGGGTACCTACAGTAGCCCCATGATTTCTTTGGTGCTAGCTGACAGCTCACAGCTGACCTCTGACAGTCAACATTTAGGTATAATACCTAAATTTTGACTGTCAGAATCGACAGCTGCTAAACACATGTTTTTACAGATAATATGGTTCTGCGTAAGGATACATAAGTCGGTCTGTAACTTTTCAAAGTATTCAGCTGTCAGCTGTGAGCTGTCAATCAGTACCAAAGAAGCTATGGGGCTACTGTAGATACACTAAAATAACTTACGCCAACAAATATTTTCGATAGACTACTGTTGCTCACATTCGCACATAGTGGCAGTTCTTCCCCCCAACCCCCACCTTTCCCCCCCCCCTTTCAATACTGTCTGAGTGCTTGAATAGCAGACACGTGGTCACGTCAGCATAGACACACGTGTTGCTTCACAACCTCATGTGATCTCTTACGTTATACACTTCCGGAAAGACAAAAACACGACCACTGTGAACCCATTTCGCGTCCTTCAAGTCGAGATCTTTCCTGTTTGTGTTATGAGAATTATAGCTATTGGAATTCAGAGTTGATATTGACAGCGCTATATCTTTCTAGAAGAAGAAGTGTCGGTCCTTGCATTGCGTAGTTACACCGAGCAGTAAATTTATTTTCTTCAAATACATAATAATAAATACCCTATATATTATTTCTGTTGTCAACATCCCTACAGTGATGAATAGTGATGAATAAGGTATCAGTGGATAGGATTTTTTACCGACTTCTGACGTGGTATACTCAGTTTACGTTAAAAAAACATTATTTGTTTAAAATATAAGTTAAAAGAAAAATCTTACAATATTTTTAGTATCGATTACAGAAAATAAACTCTCTTTGCTATTTTGTGTATACACATCGCTGAGTATTTAATTTCAACAACCCAACAAAATACTCTTTTTTGAGGGGGGTGGGGGGGTTAGAGGAAGGTTGAATGTGCGAAAGTTTTGCAAGGGTTTTCTGGTTTTAGTTTTATTTATTTCAAACATATTATTATTATCATTATTATTATTATCATTATTAATTACTTTTTTTGTAACTATTAATCATTATATGACATTATTTGGCTATGATTGTTTATCTTATTTTCTCGTGTAGATGTATATATTTGTATGGTACTTGTGTACTTTCAGTGCTGGCTGTTATAGGTGCTTTGACTGTTGGCCAGCACTATAATAAAGGAAATTGAAATTATTATTATTAGCACCGCGTCATAATACCCGTTCGGATTATACGCTTATGTATTAATTGCGCTAATGTTTTAATGGATTAAGAAGATTATATCTATATGAATTGTACCTGCATTTACGTGGAGGTAAAGTGTAAAAAGATTTTTTTTTAAATCACCCTCAGTACACCTTACCGAAATTCGAACTTCAACCTCCCTGTCATTGGGAGTCTAGTCTAATGCGTGTATAGCGCCTTAGATTATACAGACACCGAAGCTGGTTTGTATGGCTAATGTTTGATATAAATAATGAATATGATATTCATATTAATTAGATGTATTAGAACGTATTATTTAAAGTGTAAACAAAATGGTAGAAAAGGTAGTAAAAAGTAGCCATTAATTAGCGTAACTTGACGACTTCAGTGGTTTTTGGGTAAAGTGTTTGCCTCAGGACCCGATATTCGTAGGTTTAAACCCAGCCGGGGTCCACGAATTTCTCTTGACCGAAAAATAAAGTAGCATAACTTCTTTCAGAGGGGAAGTAAATCCGTCGATCTCATGTCGATTGTGGCATATATAAGAATCCTGTTTGGTATGTGAAAATATATTTCGCTCTCGCTCATAGAAATTCTCGTGTGCTGATCTAATCAGTCGATTCATAAAGTGCACGTTAAATAACTCAAATAAAAAAATAAAGTGCAACTTTTATGTAAGGATGTGTGTGTGTCGTCCAGCCCCCTCCAACCCCTCACTCAATCTGCGTTAAGGGTTGCGGTTAAGTTATAGCAGAAACTAGAAGAAACTGACAGGATCACTCCCAGCTTAT
Source organism: Timema californicum (assembly GCA_902141385.1). Classification (NCBI taxonomy): domain Eukaryota; kingdom Metazoa; phylum Arthropoda; class Insecta; order Phasmatodea; family Timematidae; genus Timema; species Timema californicum. Next base: position 113,569 of record CABFOW010002026.1, on the reverse strand, counting down.
TTTTAAAGTGCATTAACACGTCTCGAGACTTCTAAATATCCCTCCACGTCTCACTAAGGGCCGGAAGCGTCTGCATCCAAAATGTCGAGGGTTCGAATGAATGTAGCTGCGTGAGGAGTCTGTGCGTGTGCGTGTGTGTGTCTAAAGTGCGTGTGGGAATATATTTTTTTTTATCTCCCCGAATTCTAACGTCGCTAATGCATGGTCTTCTTTCTTCAAACGTGTCGAAAACAGTTGCCGGCCATCTTTTACTGTAAATAGCCTTCCCATTCACAACATTAGCTTTGTTAAATGATGGATAGTCAACTGTTAGCCACCCACTTCGGTGGTTGCATGGTCTGAGGCGCTGCTTTCACAATAGACTAGACGGCCGATGATAAGGAGATCGGGGTTCCGATCTCGGTCGGGTGGGTGTACTGAGGGTGTTTTTTTCTTTTCCAAAAGTTGTTTTCCAGTCTTCCTCCACAACATTGCCTTCCAAATCCGTAAAATCATTAGCGTAATTAGTTCATAGGTGTAAACCCCGAACGGGTAGTAAGACGTGGTGCTAAAAAAAATACGCCACCTATCCCTATCTTGAGCTAATTCAATCCAGTCCACATCATTACACCTTATCCCTATTCTTGAGCTAGTTCTATCCAGTCCACCTCATTACACCTTATCCCTATCTTGAGCTAATTCTATCCAGTCCACCTCATTACACTTTATCCCAATTTGGAACTAGCTCTATCCAGTTCACCTCATTACACCCTATCCCTATCTTGAGCTAATACTATCCAGTCCACCTCATTACACTTTATCCCTATCTTGAGCTAGTTATATCCAGTCCACCTCATTACACCTTATCCCTATCTTGAGATAATTCTATCCAGTCAACCTCATTACATCCTATCCCTATTTTGAGCTAGTTCTATCCAGTCCACCTCATTACATCCCTATCCCTATATTGAGCTAGTTCTATCCAGTCCACCTCATTACACCCTATCCCTATCTTGAGCTAGTTATATCCAGTCCATCTAATTACACCCTATCCCTATATTGAGCTAGTTCTATCCAGTCAACCTCATTACACCCTATACCTATCTTGAGCTAATTATATCCAGTCCACCTCATTACACTTTATCCCAATTTGGAACTAGCTCTATCCAGTCCACCTCATTACACCTTATCCCTATCTTTAGCTAATTCTATCCAGTCAACCTTATTACACCCTATCCCTATATTGAGCTAGTTCTATTCAGTCAACCTCATTACACCCTATACCTATCTTGAGCTAATTCTATCCAGTCCACCTCATTACAGTTTATCCCAATTTGGAACTAGCTCTATCCAGTCCACCTCATTACACCTTATCCCTATCTTTAGCTAGTTCTATCCAGTCCACCTCATTACACTTTATCCCTATCTTGAGCTAGTTATAACCAGTCCACCTCATTACACCCTATCCCTATCTTGAGCTAGTTCTATCCAGTCCACCTCATCCCACCCTATCTCATTCAGGTCCATTATAATGCTATCCTTCCAGCTGCGTCTAGATCCTCCTAATGGTCTCTTTCCATTGGTTTTACCAGTCATTACTATGAACAAGGTTCTAGAATCTTACATTTGCACTGCATGTCCTGCCAACCATATATTTACGATACTTAATTATCCTTACAAAGTATTGTGGTAAGTACATGATATGTACATCATCATTGTGTAACCTCCTCTACTCCCCATTAACTTCGTCTCTATTTGGAACAAATGTCTTACTAGGCATCTTGTTTTGGAACACCCTAAAAAAAATCCGTCAATTAAGGTAAGACGATTTTTTCACAACCATAGAGAACAACAGTTAAAATTATTGTTTTGTATATTTTGAGTTTTACATTCCTTTAAAGCAGGTGAAATGTCATCAACTTACTGACCGAGTAATTACGTTCATTTTCCGACTGTATTATTTTCCTAATTTCTACTTCAATATCGTTATTGCCAGTTAAAATTATTCCTAAATATTTAGAATCGTTAGCCCTGTCAAATGATAATTATGTTGTTTGCAGTAATCTCTAAATTATCGTCTCCAGTTTGTGTTATCTGTGTGATCATAATTATGCTTAGCCCTTATAGCGTTCACTTATTTCCTTACAAGCGTCTAATAAAATATCTGCATTTCTTGCAAAAGCTACAATGATAAATCATAATGTGTATCCTAATAGCTGCACTCTACCGTTTAATGTCAACCCTTCCCTACTTTATTACATTACCTTTATAGCAAACTCTAAGGCTAGATTAAAAAGTAATGGGGACAGTACATCTCTTTGTTTCAATCCATTATATATTTCGAAAGTATCTGTCAAGTGACCCAACCCACACACTGCCACGTGTATCAGTTAAACATATCTCAATTTACTTGACAAATTTTTGGGTATCCCAAATTTAATTAAAATCTCATATAATTTATTTATTTTAACCGAATCTTAGAGGTTTTTAAAATTTATTTATGGTTGATAAACCTTCAAGGTGTCTTCCCACTTTTTTTCAATCTGCCGAAGAATACAAATCTGAGTTTTTGTTGATTTATCTTTGTCGAAATCTACACATCTGCAAATGGTGTCAATCTTATTAAAATTACGTTAAATAAAATGTTATAGCATTGCGGTAGCAGTGATGCCTCATTTTTATAATACGACCTAATTAATTGTAATTCAAAGATACTCATTCATATCCATAATATAATTATAAGTTATATATCCTATCATATAAATCAAGACCCTCTGTATTCCAATAAATTAGATAGGCATATTTGCTTTAAAAAAAATAGCAAAATACTATTAAGTGTAATCTAAAAACACGTTCAGACCTATTTTGGGGTCGTTTTAGGAGCATTTTGAAGATTATCTAAACGCCTTTTTTTCTTGCATTCATTACTGTTTCCAGTTTTTTATTCAAGCCATATATTTTCCACTACCGTCTTGCTAGGCCTGTCGTAGCTTCTTAAGCCTTATAATACATCTTAATACTAGAACAGACACAACATCCAGCCCCCGACCATTAATGTATCACTATGAAAGGGTAAACACATATTTCACCAATGATACATTTTTCAGCCTAGCGGTAATCGAACCAGGGACCCTTTGCTCAGTAGACAGACATGCTACCGACTGAGTTAAGGTTTCGGATAGAACAGTTCTACCTATTATTTTATATTTGTGATTGTCTCTTCTGTCTCTTTGATTAATGATTTGTAATTTGGTTGTGAAAAGTTTTAATCTTTGCCAAGAAAATAGAAAAATTCTACTTCATGTAAATTATACGCATTTGTGAACTTTGTTTTATTTCGATTATCTTTAGAAAAGTGTGACTTCTTGAAGTCAATATTTTAAACATTAAATATGTTCGAGCTGTCAATTATTCAGTTTTCATTTCTACCTATAATTTGCATAACACCCCATAGAGTTTGTCTTTGTGTTAATATGGAGACATTCTTATTTAATTTGTTATTTTATATCCACATTCTTGATGTTTAATAGTGAGATTTATTTAATTCACTGATTGTAAACTCATTGTTGTATTCTTGTTCAGATATAATGTATTTAAATATACCAATATTATAAATAAGCTATTAGAGATAAAGACGTTAGAACCATCAAATCTATAAATACTTTGATATTCGAGAGATTCAAGATTCGTTATAATCTCGAAAATGGTATCTCGGATCTAATTATTATGAAGGCCTTGAATTGAACTCGCCATTTTAAGCACTTATTAAAAGTGATTATAATAATTATATATTTGTTAAATTATTGGTAAAATTACATTATCACATAAAAAAGGACAAATAGGTATAAATATTATTGTAAATATAATTATTATAAATAGTGTTATATTTGTGTGTTTTTTCAGACGTAACATATTTGACGAGCAAAATGGCATTTGTCAAAGGTATCACTCATTTGACCAACTTTGTCAAAATTCACTTTTAAATATTTTTCATTATTATAAAAATGTTACATATTAAGTAAGGATTCAAGTATTCGAATTTGGATTCGAGACTCGAAAGAAAATTTAAGATTAAGATTCGAGATTTAAGTTTGAGAAACATATATTTAAATCATCTCTTATAGATTAGACATCATCAGCAAGGCCCGGATTTTGATGACCTTAAAATTGCCCAAAAAATTGCCCTATAAAATGACGCTAAAAACTCTAAATAATGACTTTAAATTTACAAAAAATGACCTTAAAAATGTGATTAAAATACCATAATATTATGTATTTATTACAAGAGTTAGGATTTACATTATAGTACACGTAAGCAAAAATATCTCTCCTGGTGTGTCCATTTCCAGTTTTTCCTCGGTGTGGACTTGTCTGGAATACAGTCCCAGGAAACCCCGTAGTTTAACATTCCTCAGTTTCCACAGAGGAATGTTCGCAGACATCAGAACGTCACACAAATCTTTATAAAAGGTTGAGGATTTTTATTGATTCGTGAATGCGTTTTGTGCCAGTAATAACTGAGACATTTTCTTTTTATCAATATTATGGATACCACGGACACGTTTTTGCAACTGATATGCTTTTAAATGATTAGATCTTTTATCTTATGCCATCCACTTTCACTTCACATATTTTATAGAAAAGTATTTCACTCTCTGTAAAAAAATAATATCCTCTCCGAATTCAGTAATAATTTGCTTCAAATGACTCGCTTTAGATGGTTTGGTTTAAAGCATTCTTAAATACACATAAAATGATTGCAAACAAATAAATATTACGTGCTTTTTATAAATGAAAACTATCTATTTAAAATCTTTTGACAGCTAAAATTATGTGCTCTACTTAACATTGGAATACCTGCTTTAAAAGCAAAAGCTCCTAATCCCTTTGCAGTCATTTTCAGACATGGTAGAGTGACTGACCAGGAATATAAAATTGGTACAAAGTTCATTTGATCTCTAAAGATTGCTCCCCCCCCTCCCCCTGCAACCCTTTTCAACTTGGGTGTAGTGAAGGTCTCACCGGGAAGGTGGATTTTATAAGCACGCAGGTAAAGGGGAACAAAGTTCCTTTGGACTCGTACATTATCTTCTTCAGTCAACAAGTGTGTGGTACAATATCCGATGTTTGAGTAATGTTTTATCAAAGCACCGATAATTCATATATATATAATTATATATATATATGATTAAATATATAAATATAATTATATATATATAACCCTTTTAAAGCATTTTCAAACCATTTTAAATTTTCTTGCCAATAAAATGCTTGAAATGACTTATTAAACCAAAACAAGTAAGAAAAATGACCTAAAAAAATCTAAAATGGCAATAAATGATCAAAAAAATTACTTATGAAATATAAATGTCTGCAACAAGGGGATCATGATCAGAGTTTATCTACTTATGAGCATTTTTTGTGACAAAAAAAGACATGTCATCAAAATCCGGGCCCTGGATATCACTAATATTATAATTAAAAAACAAATTAAATATTTGTCAACTTAATAATAAACTAGGTAAACCTTGTTTTGTCAAATTAAAGGGACTACTATGTATCCGACCCCTTTAAAATCCTTAACCTGCTTTAAAAATAAATTGGCAGAAAAGTAGGTGCTCTTAAAAACGTGCTATCACAAATAAGATTCATTTAAATACTAGACGAAATGTGATTTAAAAATAGACCTTATACTTATACTCTAGAAAACCTACTTACATACCTACTCACCTTACATATTTTAAGAGTTTTTAAAGCTATAATTTTATTTCTCCAGAAATCACTGTAATTTTCCAACAATTTTCTTAGAACAGTTCTAAAGTGGTAAGAGTGAATTCTGCATTTATGACCATTTTGTTTCCAGTTACATTTTCTAACTAAACAGGTGGTTATTTCATCTTCTCTCCCACTTTTTTTTTAAATTACCTTTTTGCCTAAACAAAAAACCTATAAGACTTAACACGCAATAATAGTTTGCAGTTAAAATAATGACCCCCTATTGTGTCCTCTTCTAACCCCCCTCCCCCCTGTTTTGTTGAGGACGAAAATGAAATGGCACAGACTTACATTAGTGTTATTTTCTCTCTCCTCAATTTGAAGTTATACATCATCTGAAAGGTATAGTTGTAAAGACCTCATTACTGGCATGTGCCAACAAGATCCACATCAGATTCCTCTTAGGAACACTCTTTGGAGTCGTGTGATGTTTTACTCGAGGGTGGCTGTTGATAGGGGTGTTAAGGACGACCCCACGCTGTCAGGACTTCCCAAGGACCTCACACCGACAAAAGAGCTTTCAGGGATCACTTCATCACTGTTCCCACGAGGGGGGTTGGAAGGGGGGGAGGGGGTAGCAGGTAAGAGTTCTTGCAGAAGGTCTGTTCTTTACTTTATTGAACTTCTCTCTAGAATATGCCGGTTATAGAGAGTTATTTACGTTCTTTGTGTGTGTTTGTTGTTTTGTTATTTTTTTGCAAATAAAATAGTCCAAGTGAAAACTTACGATAAAAAGGTCGGCTTCTGGATTAGTAAAAGGTATTTTTTTAGGCAAACGATTAAAACCGGGGTAGTGGTCGAGTGATCAAAGTGGTCAACTGGGTCCATCCATCTGATAGCTCGTGATCTTAATAAAATCACATTTTGTAGCCGATGATTTCCACACGTCCATCATAGACTCTGTCTTAAAATATGAGTGAATAATAACCATGGGCACAGGACGATTCCTGGATATCTCAGTGGTTACAGCATTGGCGTACTAAGCCAAAGGTCCCGGGTTCAATTCCCGTGTCCAGGTGTCATTTTTCAATTTTCAGAATATGATTGAGGAAGTAAGGTATAATCTTGGACGAGGATCCTAAGAATTGACTATTTCACGTGTAATCATCCACTCTTCTTCCTTACATTACAATGATGGTGCATTTCTTACCATATACCCTGATTATCATTATTTCTTAAGATTGAGGGCCAAGACTATGACAATAATTCGAAATAAGGTGGTAATATAGGTAGCTCGAGTCAAGGGGAGTATTTTTGCAGTTGTTATATTAAAACATGTTTGTGGTCCAGAGAAATCAAACAATTCTCCATTACAAACATAGAGCTTAATTTTCTTTACATGGTGATATCAACATTATCTGTCAAAGGTGTCCTGGAACTTAATGACAACTTTTTCTCTTCGTTTAAAGAGTTTCTCATCTAATGGCGTTATGCTCAAAACAGATATTCAACAACCGTAAATATAACCATGTGAAGAAAATTAATCTATATGTTTATACTGGAGAAATATTCTATTTGTTTTGGCCAGAACAATATTTTGCTATAAAAATTGCATAAAAAAACACCGTTCTAAACTTACGTCCCCTATACACGCTTACCTTAAAATAGTTCACTCCCTGCATTTTTATACGCATGAATCTAAGAAATGTTGTCTTTTGAATAAGCTTCACAGTATCGGAACTAAATCGATATAAGCCTTTCTAATGTATGAACTAGCTTTTTAAAAGACACCCACATAACTTCCTAATTAAGTAAGTTGATTTATCTCTTGTCTTGGTAAATAAAATCTCAATGCATCAATAATTGATTATACTTTTAATATATATTCGTCTCACCTTATGATTAGGTTTTAGCAAAACAGTTCTTAATTGGATTGCACATAAGTAGGCCACAATCCAAAGAAGTAGTTAAATTGAAAGTTTACAAATAAAACAGATTTTTAGCAAAGGGATTTCTCAAAAGTACCTATGTCAATATTGCCTACTATATGTGATTATTGTATGCATGCGGTTATTTTGGACTCCGTGTGCCAGTTTTATATTCATATTGATAACGCCTCAAGTGCAACGTTACAATAAATACAAGACTACAGAATGGAATGGGCCCGTTTCGCTTATGAAACTGGCTCATTCCATTCTGAACTAGGAAGATGTCCTGTATTTATTATAGCACTGGCTATTATCGCTGAAGGAACCGCATGGTTACTACTGGGAAACAGCGTTGTCATTCTCTCTTCTCGTGTGGTCAATCTCCCCTCAAATATAAGACAAGTTTGGCAACGCTGGTTAGTCGAGGTTGCCAGTAGCTCCTTACCCCAGCACACCACCTTCAGACATAACTGAGAGTGAGGATATTTGGCAACAGTTGACTAAGAGAGCGCAGACTAAGCTTTTCTCCTTGAAACCTGCAGTTTCCTCAGCGATGATATTGTGTGTATTGCCACACTTGAGACGTAATCAATCTGACTATGAATCCTGCCCTAAGGGACGCTGAAGTCAGTGGTGTTGTATTAGGCCAAGAGAAATAAGTTTATATCAAGTACGAGAACTAGTCAATAAATGAATTTTGTTGTTTCCGTGTTCCGAGTTATATTTCCCGTCCGAACTATCAATAAATTAAACACAACTTAGTGTAAGCGTACTTTCATTTTCGTGGCGTGAGGTTGGGAAACCATTCAATAAAATACACCTTGGTGTGCATATCATCTCGAATTCGAGCCCCCAGCCTCCTTATCACAGGAAACCCAGACAAGACGAGACTGGCGTCCATGGACCTAATGATGCGTGCATGTTAGATTAATATTGATTCCGTACATACACATTATTGTGTGGAAAACATGGAGAAAAATTGTGTTCCTTAATCTGATACAAATATGTGTTAACTTACAGGAGGGCTAAATGAAAAATAAATTGGTGGGCCAAAGACTTTCATTAATTTTTCTTCAAAATTAACTTAAAAAAAAAATTATAAACACACATAATAGACTGACATGAATAAGTTTAAATACAATGGGATTGCAAAACAATCATAAATGCCTCAGTGGCTTAATATATAAGTTCGTTCTGAAGATTTACATGATGGAGTGGGAGATGAATGAAACCGTGAGAGGGTTATTCTCAAGAGAAAAAACAGAAGCTCGTCGAGAAGTTTGTTTTTTAAGATAACTTACCTTATGTATCATGGTTGAAAACAATTGCACGCATAAATATAAGGATGTAAACAGTGCCATATACTTTTGGGCATGATTTACCAAGTTTGGAAATGTTGATATTGGCATGAGCTTATAAAAATACAGTTTTGTTGTGTTTAATAAAGTCTACTTCACACATCAACACATTTTAATTAGTCATACTGCGGTTCGAATTGAACACACCGGTGGGCCGTAGTTTGCCCATACATGAGCTAGACGATACAATAGGGCTTATGTTTTAATTAATATGTGCTATTTATTTTTGTTCGTTTAATGGTTCAAATACAGTCTAATTTTCATTGAAAGAGCCTTAATTGTCATATGTAACGTTACAATATCTAGTATCACGTTTTCATACGTCAAGTCATTTGATCTTCAGCTGTTACTTTTGATAGATATTATCGACACACCTATGATGTCACTAATAAAATAGTAAAAATTTTATCAGTTTTGGCCACAGTAAAATATATTTATGTTTTCTAACATACTCTTTCTATGAAAATTGGACTGTAAGGAACCAACCTCTCCTATTTACGTCAGACCTCTCGTTTCACATACATGCCTACCTTTCTAATTATTTCCCTCTTCAATTAATTAACACCCATTTGATAATTAAAATACAGTGTGCCCCCCTAAAAAATGTGTAATAACTTTGAAAATTCCAATGTTATAAAAAAAGATTATAAAGTTGAATTTGCAATATTTTTTTACACACACACATAAAAAACTCCCTCTCATTACTTTTTTTTTTTGTTTCATCCCTTCGTCGTCCTTTTTTTTTTCTTTGCCCCCCCAGTCATCGAAGTGACGGTGGGAGATTTAACAGCTCCTCTCCACTAAGTGGAGGGACAGCTTGGGACATTAATAATCACCGCACCTTTTTTTTTTAAGGCCGCCTTCCCAATACTTTACACTACTTTATCACCGAACTGTTGGCATGACAAACATTCCTAGCAACTGCGTTTACCTACGACTCGGTTCACACCAAAGGATGAAACTGGTTCAGGCTATGTTGATCGGAAAGGGCCACGGCCCACCCAAATACCTGTTGAGGTGGCCGGGGAAGAGGGGGGCTACCTTGCAATTTGTTAAAAAATAAAGAGAGAAAAAAATAGGACCCCCAGCTCACCCGCATTTTGTATGGCGATATTTCTGGGCCGCCCTTGTCAGGTTGTGTTGCTTCAAAGGATGTTGGCCATTTTTCTCTAATGGCTGTTGCTCTAATAGTATTGTCAGATCTTTTTAAACTGAAACTATGAAGAGGGGATGGGGTTGGGGGAACTTTCTCCTTACCATTATTCTCACGTACTTGTTTATTATGTGAAATAAAGTGGGTTTAAGGACCGGCTACACGAAGCCAAACTGCACTGCATTTTTCCGATGGAATGCTATACATGTTTTTAAATGCAAGTGGCTACACGCGTCCGCAACGCACCGCACCGCAACAGAGCGGAAGAATCGTCGAGAGAGCATTGCTCGGTGCGGACCGTGTGTCCACCTACCACCGGAAATAAATGTTCGGGAGCTTCCGAACGGCATTTCTCTCACAGCCGTGTCACGTGTGACGCTGTAGTCATTGTTTCCAACATTACGTACAACATAAACAATATTAAATACAACAACTTATTGAACAACAAACATTATTCTTAATTATTAGCTAACTTAAAACTTCATTCTTCTTAATTATTAGCTAACTTAATTTTATGAAAATAGGTGAAAGCCTATGCAAGTAAATATAAAAATATAAACTTATTTTATAATAGAACTCAGTCTATAAATAATATAAAAAATTGTTTTTTTTAACTACAATAATTTTACGCTTGGTTTAATAAAGTGCGGTGTGGTACGGCAGACACGGCTACGAGCCTAGGGAGTCCCGGGTTCGACCCCTGGCTGGCACCTTGGGTATTTTTCCCGAAAAGAGAACTATCCAAAGGGTCACCAGGGTTTGGTTAGTTAGGCTGTTTTTCCACTGGTTCCAACCCTCATACTCACTATCACCCTCATACCCACTATCACCATCACCATCATCTCATCTGGACATGGAAATATCCTCCACGGAAAGGATGTACGATTAGTACATTCGGGCGTCCTCTGTAGTATTGTACATTAGTACTGGCTCGTATTTCCACTATTGGGCTACGGGTTATGCAGACCAGACTCGCAATATTATCACTAATTTAGTAGGATTATAAAAGGGATGAGATTTTTTCCAAACTATTTTTTCTGTAAACATACATAACATTTTACTGTATTATTTATATTATTTCATATTGTAGACAGAATAAAAGCGACAGTTGTACATCACATGCCCTTAGGTTTAAATATATTAAAATTGTTTTAGTAGCTTTTATAACTGTAAAAAAAAGTTACTTAAAAGTAACAGTTGTTTTAAAATATAAATAATAATATTACAAGTTTTTTTGTTTTTTCTGAAATACTTATGTTTTTGAAAAATTAATATATACTGTTGCTTACGTATGCCATGGGATTAGGGAACACTGTTACAGAAAAATACATCTTTGTCCATCAAAGAGAATAAGTATCAAATTCATTTTCAAAGACCTGAATTAAAATATATAATATATATTTGCTTATATTTCAGAAAATATAGGTTTTATAAAAATATATTCCAAATAAAAGATTTGTATTTTTAGTAGTACTACAAATTTACAATGATCAGTTATTTAATATATCAAATAGTTGCGAAAAAATTATGAAAATTGGAAATATCCGCTAGAACACTCGGAAGTCATTTTCATGGGAAAATGAAAACTGCCATTTTGTTTGTAATGTAATACAGTGAAAAAGAATTTTATTAATAATCTTTGGAGAGGAGGATCCTTATAAAAATCTAAGATAGTTTTAGTCTGATCAGTAAAATAGTTTCGTATCCACACCAAATACTAGACACACAGACAGACGGCATCTTAAAAAAAATCCTGTTTGGTGGGTCATGAAAAGTCAAGATCCATCAAAAATCGAATTTTTTTTTCTATACAAACAAGATTGTTTATAAGTATTGATCTGGTTGGTTTAAAAATTTCATGTTAAGAGCGTGCATCCCATGCAAATCAACTTTGTGATACAGGCGGCTGGAAATCGTAAATTTACACCAACACTATTGCACGTGGATCATTTCTGATTAGACATTAATGGAGATAAAGAGTTAATAGATGTTATTAATACAAAACATTGTTGAAATATTAAACTATATTTGGATACAAACTGCAGGGAAAAGGATGTCTTCACAGATAAGCACTGTGCACAAATCTTCATTCTGTCATAACAGGGACATACTGTAGTTATTAACAAGAAACTTTGTAGCTTTGTCCCCCATCGTCACCGCGGAAAATGTCGAGTAATCATTAAAATACGAATGTACTGCACACATTTCTGACAAATCGTAGGTATTTTATTTTCCCTTTTAATACAATACCTCTTGAGCGCGCACACAAACGCATATGCGAGCCTGATATTATGATGAACGCTCTTAAATAGTTTTTTTTTTCCTTTCTTTTAATGTTGTGTGTAACTCCTGTTCAATCATCAAGGCTGTGACCAGTCATACCTTTCTTCATTGCGGGTTGCCTAATTCAAATGAATTTGCTGACATTGAACCTGGAAGTCTTTCAAATGAGCGGGCAGGACTACAGTAGCCCTATGGCTTCTTTGGTGCTGACTGACAACTTTGAAAAGTTACCAGACCAAATTATGTATCCCTACGTCGAACCATATTCTATGTGTTTAGCGGCTGTCACTTCTGACTGTCAAAATTTAGGTATATACTACCTACTACACAAGCTACTGTACACAAGCATATATAGCATACTTTTTATTTTACCACCACGTCTTACTACCCGTTCGGGTTATACGCTTATGTACTAATTAAGTTAATGGTTTTAGGGATTAGGAAACTTATTCTTATAAAAAGTGTACCCACATTTGTGTAGAAGAAGAGTGGAAAACCATTTAGGAAAACCCATCCTCAGTACACCCGACCAAGAGACTAAACTCTTGCTCCCCGTCATCAGAAATCTTAGTCTACTGCGAGAGGAACGTGTCAGACCGCGCGGCCACCGAATATGGTGAAATTGGTATTAAGAACGTTTGTTAACTCTTATATAAATCCGACACCTTAGCTCAGTCTGTAACGTGAGATAAGGGCCCCGGGTTCGATTCCTGGCATGGCCGAAAATTTATGGTTGGTGAAAATATGGGTTTACTTTTTTTAATTGATAAATTAAAGGCCGGCTACTGGATGTTGTGCTTGTCCTAGTCTTAAGATATATTATAAGCCATATGAAGCTAGGACAGGCCTAGCAAGCCGGTAGTGGAAAAAATATACGGCTTGAATAAAAAAAAACCAAACCCTTCCTTCACCTCTGACAAGACGTGTATTAATCATAACTTGTGAACCAGTGGGGAATGCCAGGCCTCCTACCGTGGTTCGGATCCCACGTTAAGCTGTAGGTCCTCCATTTCATCTCACAATCACCCTACCATTACACATTAGCGTAAGGGCGTATAACATGAACGGGTAGTAAGATGTGGTGTGGTGTGTGGTAAGGTGTGGTGGTAATAATAATAATAATAATAATAATAATAATAAACACTTACCCAGACCACAGGCTGGAGACAGTTATGGGTGTCGATATACGGTCCTTCGTATGGTGCTCACTCCACCCAAGTGTATGCATCTCAAACACCCACACCACGTGAAACCGCCCCCTTAAGCCCAGGGTGTCGGAAAGTGGCTGATGAATCTGTCGTGGGAGGACCTCGCTGGACCGGCCGACAAGATTCACGGCTGGAGATTCTATTCACACATTTTCTCCTTTATTTTGCTCTCCTTCTCCACTTTCCCTTCGCCCACAGGAAGAGCAGCTTTTGTTGTGTTTAGTGTTCAATTTACTGTGAGGTTTCTAAAAGTGATTCTCCACGGCTCCCGCCGAGAGTGAGAGAGACTTTAACGCCAGATCTAACAACCAACTATCTCGGATAGAGAAGATTTTGAAAACATTCTCCAGACTAGTAGGTAATCAGCAATATTTTTGGATCCATGATCGACTTACAAAATTATCAAAGGTCCTATGATCTCCCTTTTTTTTCCTCCACTAGCCTATAATTTCAATTCTTTATTTTTTTTCATTTATAAAACCTTATAAATATAACTTAGTTATCTTACCTCTAATACTTTTGTCCCCACCTTTATATAAAAATAGAGTGGATAAAATATATATTTTTTGTATACTGAACTATTTGAGTTTTTTCTAACATTTTGGCGACTCAAATATTTTTTAATGTATTTGATATATCTGCGAGCTCAAAAGACTCAAAAGATCGACTTTTAATGATGTAGTTTTATCACGTTATCGTGATCTAATTAAAATTGACGTAAGACCAATCAGATGCCAAACCCTGCTTTAGACCATAATACAAGATAAAGTCCATATATATATATTTTTTTTTTACCAAAGTAAATAAAAAATCCATCAGTAGATTGATTTAGTTTAATTTGGGTACACATAGTAATCTCGAACGTTCTTGAATGTTCGTCCTGAGAATCGCGGATTGTGTTCCTTAAATTGCAAAATGACACCTGGACAAGGGAACTAAACTCGGGACCTTTAGCTTAGATGTGGCAATCATCAGATATGATAGCTTTGCTCTTTAATACGTAATTTATTTTGTACAAAAATCTAAATAATTTTTGTATGAAAATTGTAAAAATACGGATCATACGATTCCTGTTCAGCTCATCAGTGGAGTATTAACACTTAGTCAAATGCGTTGGGTTTGATTCCCTTGTATAGGTGTCACTTTTCGGCTATATTTAATTTAAAGCTTATTTGTCAACGGTAATTTTTTATGTGTATAACGATACCGGTTTATGTGATGATGATGATAATGCTGATGTGGAACCGAGTATGCACCATTGTTGGGCATCATTTATAGCAATACCGGTTTTTATGATGATGACGACACGTGCATGATGGGTATGACACACGGGTATGACGATCTGATTTGACGTGTATTTCTATCTGTGGGATTATTTATTGATTTATTGTTTAAATTAGTATAGATTTAACATTGTACACAATTTATTTTATTAATTGCACTCCGATATTGTAAATTTAATATTAAAATTGTGTTTTTTTGTTTTTTTCATTTACGAATTGACGAGGAGAACCAGAGATAGTGCTATTAGAAACTGTGGTTTTCTATTTTACTTTAATTATGTGTGATATTATTATGTTCTGTTTTCATTTATACGCACAATCTGTTTATATATGACCTGGCCCTTGCTTCTTGGACCCCTTGTCACCAGTGTTAAAACTAATAGAACTCCTGGCAACCTGGTGTTGCAAAGGTTAGCTTCCCATTGTGTAAAGGCAGCCAGCACATCACCTGATTTTTAAATAGAACGAAGGGAGTTTTTTTTAAAGAAAGGAAGTTTTAAAACTTATTATATTGAAATTACTTCTGAAAACGCCTAATCCTCCATGGATGAAGTATTAAAAGGAAAATTTACATACGGATCTTTAAAGAAAAATACCATTCATCCATGACTTTTTATTATATGAGAGGGGTCCAAAACAGTCCCATTATATGCGTTTTATTCGATAGAAGTTTATAATTTTTACTTTACTTTACATATATTACTGATTCCAGCCTGTAATATTTTTTTTTGTTTTATTCAAGCCATATATTTTCCACTAACAGCTAGCCAAGCGTGTCATAGCTTCATATGGCTTATAATCAAACTTAAGACTAAGACAGGCACAACATTCTATCCCAGGATGTTAGTTTATCAATGTGAAAGGGTAACCCACATTTCACCAATGATACAATTTTCGGTCATGCCAGGAATTGAACCCGGGACCAGTGGTTTATACGCCACTGACTGAGCTAAGGTGTCGGATTTCAATTCTCTAATGTTATATATATATTTATGGCTTCCTTTCATTTTATTCCTCAACTTGAATTGGTTTGATTTTAAGGTGAGTTAATCCACCCCACCCCCCTTTTATTCACAGAGAAAAAAAGAAAGACATACAGTTAATAGGTCTATAAAGGGGATTCCCGGGCTTAACCGCTAAACTTTGGGAGGTGGTAGTGGATCAAAAACCTAGCTCAAAATGTACTTTGGAGATTTGATCGTTTTCGCTTCCTTTTCCCGCAAACAATAAAAAAAACTAAATTACAACAAAATAGGTTTTAAATAAAATACATTATTTATTTGTTTTGATCAAATTGATGGCCTCCATCCTGGAGACAAGCAGTGCACCTATCAATGATAGAACGAGGGGCTGACCGACATTGTGCGACTGTTGTTTCTTCGCAAGCTTGCGTCATTCTTTGTCGTAATGATTGAAAGTCATTAACAGACACTTCATATCACTTTTTACTTGAGAGCTCCCCGTACAAAAAACATATATAATGGCGTTAAATCGGGTGAACGGTGAGGCCAAGCCACAGGTCCAGCACGACTGATCCATCTTCCAGGAAAATTAATACTAAGCCATTACCAAGGACCTCTGCGGAAAAACGTGTTTTTATTTAGTTTTTTGTTGTTTGTGCGAAAAGGAAGCTAAAACGAGCTAATCTCTCAATTAAAATTTGAATTAGTTTTTTGATCCACTACTACTCCCCAAAGTTTAATCGCTTAACCCGGGAACATCCTGTATGTTAATATAATAAAGAGTCTGCCTGTTATGAGCATTTCACGATACATACCGCATTCAGCAGTCCGAAATTTTAAAACTAATAGTCCATGTGCATCTGGAAGCCGGAATTTTACAATTTTTATTATATATATTTTTTAATTAATTAAAAATTGAGTCGAATAAAATAAAAAGTTTTTGTTTCAGTGTGTTTGAAGCAAAGCGTCACCCGGGGTAGCCATGTAATGTATCGCGACCAGAGCCGGGCATTTCTGATAGTGTATGGTAAAATATATTATGTATCTTTCCGCGAGAAGACTATAAACTACTTTTTAAAACGATTTTATTTATAATGCAATAGGTTATACATACGAGTATTTAGACATATTCTATCAAGAAAAGAAACAATTATTATTGTCGGTTTATAAAAGCTACCCATAGCATAACAATAACGCAAAATTTTATCTAAATAAAATTAGTGTTGCTTCTGTCAAGGCCATGCTTTAAAAAACTAGCTACAATTTAACAGTAAAACTGATTCAGATGCAAGTTTTAAATTGATTTTGAAAATTAACTCAAATTAGTGCGTTATTAATTTTTTTAAATACAACATCATCGAGATTGAATGTTATCTTTAAAATCGCTATTATCGGTAGGTCTATTTTATTTGAATTGATCTCCTTTACTGAATATTCATTATTACTTATTCTAGAATAAATTACAAATTATGAAAATAAATGCAGAAAATGACACGTTGAGCATTGAAACGTCTTTTGAAGGGCGGGTTTCGGCATTTTATGGATTTTGTTTTCAAATTTAGTTTAATTACACATTAATTTGAGATATAATTTAAAAACTTGAGTCTCGCATCAGTATGATGTAAGATTACTATTTATATAATGACGTTTAAATATATCATCCTAGTTTTAAGAGCATAAAATAGTATACATCACATAGATAAAACCTAGTATTTGAAAATTTGTGCCTTGTGTTATTCAAACTAAACACTTTTGTTTGAATTTCATAATATTAGAGGTAGATTTTCCTCACTTTTCTATAACTAAATCAATTTAGAAATAAAATTAAATGGCCCGTAAAAGCTTAAACTACTCGTTAAAAAGCAAAGATAAAAAAATACGTTGAATCACATCAAACTCATGAGACGTCTTGTAAAAGTTAACTGGGTCATTCTGAAGAGATTCTTGTGATCTGAAACAAAATCTAGAGATGTCTAGACTAGATTGTGTTTCAAGCAATGACCGTTTATGTCAGGGATCTTCAAACTTTTTTTTGTTGTCTAAGAGCCAAAGTTTCTGTCCCTTGTTGGTTCGTGGGCAGCAATATTGTACCGATAATATTAGGATTGAATGACTATTAAAATACTTGTATCAGCTCATTCTTATACTCACACTAGGGATTAGGATTTCCCGTGAACTATGTTATCTGTTGTTTCATAGTAGGGGGTAGCCGGTTAAAAGTACATTTGTGTAAAAACACAATATTATTCATTGCGCAAAAGGCAAAACAAATATATATATATATATATATTATAAAATAACGTAAAATTCGTAAATAAAATAATTATTTAGTTTATTAGTTGATTATGTAAAATATATATTATCTGTATTTGTCATAATTTTTTTCCTTCGTTTTTTTAAAATATTGTTCATGAGCCAACGGGTTGAAAGTGGCCCGTGCGCCGCAGGTTGAATTCCTCAAATGGATGTGATGTTGTTATGTAAATGGACTTAGGTTTGTCTTGCCGTGAAGTGTCGGTGTGTATGAAGTTGTTAATAGGCCTAGTGGGCAGGCAAGATATAACCTCACCTGCTAACTCGGACTACCACCCAGGCGCGCTTCAACGTAGGAAGGGGCGGAGGAGGGCGGAGGGGGACAAGGAACGACTAAAAACAAGGGTTGCTTCGAAGAAACCACTTCGGTCCGGCTTCGATTACTTAAAATCATTAGACGAAATAGATTATAGAGAATACTAAATAAGACCTATTAAACTACGGATATAATATTCCCGATATATTTACAAATTATACTCTTGTATTAATACTCGCTAAGGGCTCCAACCCAAACCCCCGGAGAGCTTTCTTTGCAAGTGGATGTAAACTAATGTGATTCCAGAGCCTTTTTTTGATAGGTCTTACCGTTTAGCTACAAGAGCCCTCCAAAGAAAGGTCCGCGCCGACTTTAAAGTTGCTCCGACATTTTGAATTGTTTTTCGGCGGCTAAAGATTAATTTTTTTTTAACTTTTTGGATTTTTCCCGTTGGTTAAAGGATAAAAAGCTCTAAGTTTGCCAAATTTAAAGTTTCTAGCTCATCTGAGAGTGGGTAAACATTAATGTCAGTGAGTGAGTCAGCCATGTAGTATAGTAATAGTTGTCGACCTCATTGGTCTTGGGATAAAGTGCTCGCCTCAGGACCAGGTTCATGGGTTCAAACCTAGCCAGGGCTCGACGGATATTTCTTGAACAATAAAAACTCGTAGCACAGATTCCTTCTGAGGGAAAGTAAAGCCGTCGGTCCCATGTCAATATTGACATGTAAAAGAACCCTGGAATGTATATGAAAATACCTTTCCCGGTAAAATTGATAGGAACTTTCAAGCTCGCTCATAGAAATTATCATGTGCTGATATAATTAGTCTGTTTTGAAAATGACTTAAAGAATATATTTGTCTTTTAGGGCTATACCATTTGATACTAAAATTTAAAAGCAAGAAACCCTTAATGTAAATAAGGCCTGGATAAAATTTTGTACGCAGCGTTTGGATAAAAGTATGCCTCCGCTTCCCACTTCCCCTCACAGAGACTTTTTCCAAAGAATAATTTTAATTGATCTCCCTTTCCACCAAATGAAATTTCAAAAAGAATGAAACCTTTATTAGATTGTTTTCACTTATGGTCCATTGAAATATTTTTATTAAGGAAAAGTACCTTGATGGGAGGTAATTTACTAATTAATGTGTATGTAATGGTAACAACATCATAGTTAATAATTATTATAATCGTATTTCTAGGTTTTCAGATGCATAGCAAAATCTTTTGCACTTTTCGGCCACAAGTGCCTACAAAGTCGATATTTCAATGTACTGCTTTAAAAAATGAGTTTACAATTATTATTTTTTTGTCTTAGTTTCATAACGATGTGACTAGTAATGACCAAGAATATGACTTAATTCCATATTATTATTATTAGCACCGCGTCTTACTACCCGTTCGGGTTATACGCACTTATGCTAATGTGTAATTGTAGGGCGAGTGTGAGATTAAATCGAGGACCTACAGTTAAACGTGGAATCCGAACCACGGTGGAGGCCTGGCATTCCTCACATTAACAAGATGTCTTGTCAGAGGTGAAGGAAGGGTTTGTAATCAGATAAATCTTTGCCGGGACCGAGGATTGAGCCCCGGCCGCCAGCATAAAAGTCTGACACCTTACCCCTAGACCGCCAGGTCCCCAATTTCATATTATTTATACTGTCTCGCTTTTATAGATTTGAAGCTACATGTTCTTAGGGATTAGTGTAAAACCAAACTTGAGTATTACTATTTACAGCTTATTTTTTTAAATAATGGGAAAACCCTCTTACCCCTACATTCAAGTCAATGCAGGGATTTGAATCAATTACAGCTGTAATATGAGTAACCATCCCCAAAGCACGTGCACTAGCTGTTTACCAAAATATAAGTTTCAGAATTATATTATATACCAACAATAGAACCACTCTGCAGTAATATTGTCCTAAATTTGGGTGAGTAGATAAGGGAGGTCTTGCACGTTTGCAAACGTCAGTTGAGAGGTGTTGTTGTAACAGTGGCATAAGTCTCACTTTTGACTCTATTTATATAGTTAAAACATTTTACATAATGTGAGTTTTAAATTAAGCAGATTTTGATTATATGCATAGCTCCTTGCAGCATTTGAAGTACTAAATTATGTACACTCTGTTCAGCCTGAAAGGTATAGTCTTAACTTGATGGATTCCACTATGACCTTGACTAAGTACAGTAGCCCCATGGCTTCTTTGGTGCTGACTGACCGCTCACAGCTGACTTCTGACAGTCAACATTTAGGTATGTACCTAAATTTTGACCGTCAGAAGTGACAGCTGCTAAACACATTTTTTTTTCAGATCATATGGTTCGGCGTAGGAATACATAATTTGGTCTGATAACTTTTCAAAGCTGTCAGCTGTCAGTCGGCACCAAGTAAGTCATGGGGCTACTGTACCAGTGCATAATTACTAATTAGTACATATCGTGGACACACAGTTTTCTCACGTAATCTTTCCTGTCAAGTGTTTTTGTTTCTTGGACAACTTCACTGGGTATGCTGGTAGGAGAAAAACAATCTGTTTTCACACTTTTAGAGGAGATTTTAAAAAAATTAATAGATTAACAAATCTCTTAACAAGTATAAAAAGTAGTAGTTGTTGAACTTGTGTAGTTGAATTTGTTTTAAACAATATAATACATAACTTTGTCGCAACCTGAAGCTTCCCAATAGAAGAAGAAAATCGCACACAGGTAAGTGTATTTATGACCGGAAGGTTGGTCGTTCATTCATAAAAATGTCGGCGCCAAGTTAGTTATTTTCGCTTCGTAGAACTCTTCAACATGTTTCTGTTGTACTTACAGACAATAACTTAACCCCCACCTCGTTTTTCTCCCCTTTTAACTGTGTGAAATGCGTGTGGTTCACCGAAGAAAGCTATATCATAAACAGGCGAGTATTTCAGATCAGTTTACCTGCTATACTCTATGGTTTTATGACACTATTTACTGTTATTTGGCAAGCATCGATGAACAAAATAAGTTGTGTGTTTTCGTCTTCTCTAGATGAGTTTTTCGGTGGGTTATTTTTGGAAGTGATTCACATGGCAGGTTCTTTGTATAGCTGAACCTTGGGCTGATGTCTCCCATGGTTATGGCTAAAGGCATAAAAGCTGCCTTTCACGGACAATATGGGCTTACCTGTTGACAATTTGAAAATTAGGGCGGGATTTGGTCTGGGTGGGCCTGGTTTAAAACACCTATCACTTTAAATAGTATATATTTTGCTTGCTGATTCATACGTATCTTATTTTCTGTGATTTGACTAAAATACTAGTTTATAACTGCTATAGAATATCTGGGATCAGTTTCCAGTGTAATCTGAAGATGCATAGCTTTTGAGTACTAATTTTAATAATTTTTTTTAGCACCGCGTCTTACTACCCGTTTGGGTTATACGCACTTAAGCTAATGTGTAATGTTAGGGTGATTGTGAGATGAAAATTGAGGACCTACAGTTTAACGTGGGATCCGAACCATGGTGGAGGCCTGAACATTCCACACATTCACAAGTTGTGATTAATACATGTCTAGTCAGAAGTGAAGGAAGGGTTTGGTTATCAAATAAATCTGTTCCGGGTTCGAGAATTGAACCCCGGACCCTCGGCACAGAGTTCTGACACCTTACCCCTAGACCGCTAGGTCACTTATATGAAAAATTTTGAAATATTAAATGGTATTTGGATAAAAACTGCATTTAAATGGCAGTTTTCAACCATTTTATAATGTCTTCACAGATAATCATTTTACACTAATCTTCATCCTGTCATAACAGGGACATACTGTAGTTATTAACAATAAACTTTGTCGCTTTGTCCGCCATCGTCACCGCGGAGAATTTCGAGTAAACACTCAAATTACGAATGCACTGCATACATTTCTGGCATATCGTAGGTGTTTTCTTTTTCCTTTTACTCCCATAATACCTCGCGCGAGCCGTGAACCGAGTTGGGCCTGCTATGACGAGGGCTCTTAAGGTGGGGGGTGTAGGGAAGCCGAGCTAAGGGCAGTATTTTTGCATTTTTATAATAAAACTTTTTTTTGTCAAAACAAATAGATTATTTCTCCGGTATAAACATAGTTTAATTTGCTTCACATAGTGATATCAACAGTTGTTGAATATATCTCGTGAGAATAGCGGCATTAGATAAGAAACTTTTTAAATGAAGAGAAAAAGCTGTCATTAAACTTCAGGACACTCTTGACAGATATTCAAAAACTGTTGATATCACCGTGTAAAGAAAATTATACTCTTAATCTATACTGAAGCATTTTTCTTTTTTGCCAAAAAATGTTTTGCTATAAAATCTGCAAAAAAATAAAAAAAAACATTACCTTAACTCGCAATCCCTACTTCCCCACCTTGATGATATGTGATGACGTCACAGTGTGTGTGGAGGAGGGAGGGGCGGGGTATGGTGTGAGAAACAAGAGGGTGGAGGCACAGTATTAATCAACGTCACGTCACACCGAGCCGCGGGATCTCCAACATTTTAATGACGACACTCACTGTCCGGTAACTCGAATGGAGGTAAACTAGAACACCTCAACAACGATATTTTAATAACACCTTTCCCCCGGTTTGGTGTGAGTGTCTCAAGTTGTTATCAGTCATTTAAACCCAAGGCCATAGCCAGCCAGTAATTTCAGGGG
>CABFOW010002026.1:64442-81633 GCA_902141385.1 Timema californicum | reverse complement strand
GTGTGTGTGCGTGCGTGTGTGCGTGTGTGTGTGTGCGTGCGCTCACCTAGGTAACATTATAGAGCAGCCTTGTTAATCACCCACGACTGGAAGTTTGCTCGAGAATTAGGAACCGTGGGGACTGACTGGTCGTTAGAAAGAGAGAGTCTGAACTTCTTAATTACAACGTTCCGAGTAAAACGATTTCTCGAATTAACATTTTGATCGAAACTATTTTATTCATTATTTAAGACATATAATTCTTTGAATAATTAATATTGGCACCCTCTAATAACAGCATTATCACTATGACGTTCTTGTATAAAACATTAGTGTAACTCATTTTATAGATAAGTTTTATTGTTATTATTATTATGTGTTATGTCACATGGCAAGCCCATTCCTTTTGCCAGTGAACCAATTTGCCCTGTCCTCTGCTTCCTGCTTCTTTCCTTCCAGTCATCCAATTTCTGAATCCTCCTCCTTCCTAAACTCCTCTTTCCCTCAACCTTTCCTTCTATGACGTCATGCAGAAGACAGTTCCTCCTATGGATGGGTCCGATCCAGTTTTCTTTGTACTGAAGAATCGCATCCAAAATGGTTCTCTTCTCAACCACTCTTCTTAGGACTAGTTTATTTGTCCCCCTGTCTGTCCACCTGATCTTCTCAAGTCTTCTCCAGCTCCACATTTCAAAGTTCTCAAAGTATTTATTTTCCATCTTCCTAAGGAAAGTTAATACTTTCTAGTTCTGTCCAGTAAGTAATAACAAATAATTCAGGAGAATTTAAACCTCCAGCTGGGGTCGAGTGGTCTGGGCTGCTGGAGTACAGGTAGGTCAGGGTTCCAAACCCAATATTACAGGCACGTATCCAGAATTTTCTTTCGGGAAGAAGGGTCGGGGAGAAACTCATTATTCAAATATTGTTTGACAACGACAGTAATATCAAGAATAAACAACATGGGGAGGAGGGTGGACGAATCTGACCTACACGTAGAGGAAAATATATCAAAATTCCGTGCAAAATTATATTGAAGTGAGTGCGTATAACCCGAATGGGTAGTAAGACCCGATGGTAATAATAATAGTAGTAATAATAAAATTACATTATTTATCATAAAGAATCATAGGACAAAAATCAGTTCAGTGCATAAGTTTTATTTCTGTGTCTGTCCTCTAAAAATTGGGTATGGAAGGTCGCCATGTGTTGTGGGTTGCATGTGTGTAACATACAGGCGGCAACATTCAGAACTAACTGTGACAACCCCCTTTGAGGGGGTTTGTTGGTCTTCAAGCCCTCCTCCACCTCTTAAGATACCCATTTCTTACGGCTTCTGCACGGTGTAAAACTCGTATGTGTATGAGAACCACTAGGAATGATTAATAACACACACTTCTCAGATCTGAATATCAGATAACGCCAACCAATTGTCCGATGTGATGACATGTACGCATGGCGTTTTAAGATGAACTCAACAGTATCACATATATGTATATACTTGCATTTATATGTATATATATATATATATATATATATAGACACGTTTCAATTAGCCTGGGAAAGTTTTAGTGCTTCGTCATTCATCAACCTAGTAGGTTTCTATGTGTACATTGTAACAGTAGATTAATTAATGATTAGCTGTTCTCGTGTTTGAAAAAAAAGAATTGTTTGAAGAAGATTCGGCCGCAATGTCGGTTGGTAGTCGATCGTGATATCTGTTTCTTTCTTCGTTTGCGTTGCTTGTTTGTTTGTTTGTTTGTTTGTTAACCACAATGAGAGACTTGCCCATTCGTGGTTCATGCTGAGTTGTGTAAAGAAATAAATGTTTTGATTTAATCTTTAGATAAATTCATGCGTAATTAGAAATTTTGGGTGGGCTTTTGTTGTTTGTTTGTTTTTTGTTTGGGTTTCGGTTTCATTAAGTTGTTTTAATATTGTCAAATTTAATGTAATTATTGTATTTATCACGGAAGACAGTTTCAAACATTTAAAAATATGTTTGAGTGTTTTAATAATCTAATTAATTAGTGTGAATTGATCTACATCAGCCCTTATATCAGTCTTAGCCTTGAGATAATTAATTAAATTCTCATATCTAGTTTGTTTAGTTTTCCACCACGTCTTGCTTCACATTCGAGATGTACGTATTTTAATTATGCTATTGAGTAGGCATTATGGTGGTATGATTAAGAATAAATGTCCCCACGTTTGCGTGGATGGAGTGTGAGAGACTATTAAGTAAAAACCAACCTCAGTACATTCTACCGGGTTTTGAACCCCGTCCTCTCAATCACTGGCACTCTAGTATAATACGAAGGTAACGCGTGACACCATGTGACCATCGATTCTGGTAAAAATCAGTTTGAAATTAATTTTTATTTCATTCAAATGTGAAAATGGAGCTCTTGTGTTAGCTGAAGCGTGTCAGTTAAACTTGGCAGTCAATTAATATATTATGAAAACTAATTTTAATAAAATTATGTAGCTACAAGTTATTATTAGAGTGTCCAAAAACAGTATAACAATCTTATTACAAAAATAGTCTATGTCATTATCTAGAAATCAAATAAAATATTCCATAACTTTTTAAATGTAATATACAGATGTCCCAAAAGTCCTTGCGTATTTTGGTGAAATAGAAAGTTTCAATCAACCATATTAATTATCTCATAGGAGAATTTTATTGAATGTGTAGTTATGTTTTGAATTAATTAACTAACAGTAGGTGACCTGGCGGTGTAGGGGTAAGGTGTCATACTTCTGTGCTAGAGGTCCGGGGTTCAATCCTCATTCCCGGCACAGATTTATCTGATTGCCAAACCTTTCCTTCACCTCTGACAAGACGTGTATTATTAATCACAACTTGTGAATGTGTGGAATGCCCAGGCCTCCACCGTGGTTCGGATCCCACGTTAAACTGTAGGTCCTCCATTTCATCTCACAACCAGCCTACCATTAAACATTAGCGTAAGTACGTATAAACCGAACGGGTAGTAAAAAGATGTGCTATAATAATAATAATAATAATTAACTAATAACTTATAGCTATCTTTATATACGTGTGAAATAATATTTTTTAAACTCCGTGGTTGGGTTTTAATTAAAAGAATTTTTTGCGCTTTAAGTTAGAAATTAGTGTTAGTACACACACAATCAAATAACACGTTGTGAATTTTATTGCTTTATTATATGCATACTGTATTCTAAGTGCTTTGCCATAACAAACTTTGCACATGTTGTGTAAGGTGATTTTACGGAGCGGATGAATTCATTGGCGAAACATAAGAGATGGCTCACCATTTAAAGTCCTCGCCATATCACTGGTCATGTGGTGTTAGGCACAACTCCCGCAATATATTGAATTTCTGGTGATTGGCTGATCGGGATTCGAATCCCAATTCAGTATACTTTCGGTATTTTTCCTTAACGTGCTATCCCCTCTTTTATTCACTCAAACTTAAAATTAATTTAACTACCCTAAACTAATTTAAACTAAAATGATGGAACACAGTAAAGCGTCGATAATTTAGACCTCAAAAATCAGGATCACCAAGGAAAAAACACTTTCTTTATTTTATAGAAATAAGCATAGGGATATTACTAATATCAGAGACATAAGCCACCAAAAAACGCACCTAAACCCTTGTTAATAAAAAAAATTGGAGACTTCTTTAGTTTTAAGATTTTTTGCCTTATTATATTCCTTCAGAATGTGTGATATTTAACAACAAAACAACGTGTAAGTTCTTTGTTTAAATAAAATAAAAGAGTTTCACCTTAACAATGAATTTTCCTAAGTATCTCGTCAAGCTTATTTTTTATAGGTACTGTATTTTCGAAAATTCGGACAAATCGATAATTTGGACGGGGTCTATCACCAATTAGTCTGAATTATCTCTGCTCCACTGTATGTAATTATTTTTAATTTTAAGTGTTGGTTTTAACTTTTTTTTTTATCTTCCACTGTTTTGTTCTACATTCCTTTTACAAAGTTTATCGCCTAACGGTGCTTCGAAACGTCAATTAGACACTCTGTGCATATATCTAACTTTATGAGACGTGTATTACAAAGCAGCTGAAAAATGTAAAGCGTAAGGAAAAAAAAAAGAATAAGACATATAAATGAAGTAAAGTAAAAAAAAAACATAATTTTACTTATACAAAGTAAATAATTGATGAGGCAGGTTTATTTTCTGCTTTATTTTCTTTTACAGAGGGCAGAACTAATTGCTCTTTAATTGCTGTGTAATCTAGTAAAGCAAATTGTGAAAAATAATTTATTTCTTGAATATAATTTATAATGGCAAATTCGTCACGCGAATATAGACATGCATTTCTTATTTGTAAGTAATTTTATAATTAATTCAGTAGATGGTGGTGAGCTGTAGTTTCCCACTCCACACCCTTTCTTTCCCTCTTACCCCCCCCCTCCCCCCCCCGTTAACCAATTATCATCTCAAGTGCTAAGTAACTTGGTATAACCTTGCACAAACAAACATCTAAGATAGTTAACATGAACATCTCGACATTTGGATGGTAATGAACATTGCGAAACTTCTTGAACCATGCCTCGAGTAACTAAGGTAACGGTAATATCTGAGTTAGGGCTTTGTGTTCAATATAAAACGTGGACTAAAAAGTTACCATCATCATCAACAGTTTCCGACCTGTGACCGGGATCATTTTAGTAAAATACCTCACTCTTCCTCTGTCTTTCCACCATTATTCCTCCTTTAATTGCTTCCATTTATCACCTCTCACTTGCACACTTGCTATTATCTACTCCTTTCATATCTTTATAGGCCTACCTTGCGGTCTTTTTCTCCCCACATACTTCCTTTCTATCATTTTATTTGGTCTCCCACTATATCCCCATTACATGCCTATACCATCTCAGTCTTGCTTCCTCTACTATCTCATTTACTCCAACATCCTCATTACATGCCCATACCATCTCAGTCTTGCTTCCTCTACTATCTCATGTACTCCAACATCCTCATTACATGTCCATACCATCTCAGTCTTGCTTCCTCTACTATCTCATGTACTCCCTGTACCCCCACTCTTTCCCTGGATAACTTCATTCCTAATCTTGTTTCTCCTCATGACAGCTAACATTCTCCTCACAAACTTCATTTCCATGGCTTACACTCTCTTTCCTAGTCTATCTTACATTCATTGTGATATGTTTCTGCTGATCCACGCCTATAGAACAACTCTCACTGTAGTCCTCTTCTCAGTAGATCCTCTTTGCGTCCACCTTCCTCCTCAATGCCACTTCCAAGACATTTTACGTTACCAATTGATGAAATTGGGGTATTCCACAGTGATAAGATGCTTTATACTCAATAGTATTGAGCTCATCAATTGAATGGATTTTGTGCTACTTTGATTTAGGAGGTTTCAACTGACTTGTTTTATATGACACATTCACGATCTTACTTTACTTGGATGACAGATCAAAAAGCTACTAGAAATAATCCCTAATGTATCCCTACGCCAAAAGCTGACATCTGTCACCTTGGATAGTTGTATTGAAAACGTTTGGTAATGTATGAATTTTATAGTTACCCCACAGTAATTTTGGCCAATATTATTTATATATTTATTTGAGGTCGGACATAAAGCTTATTTATAGTTTGATTCTACTTTTTTTTTTAAATGTATTATTCACATCACTTTCACAAAATGTCTAACTAGTATAGCTTCAAAATGGCGACCGACGAATTTAAACCATGTGATTGAACGTGACGGAAACAAGTTATTTACAATGATGCACCCACGCATTGGATAACAATATTTTATTCAGTTTAAAGTTTTAAAATACGATAAAATAATCATAAAATAATGTATTATTTATAAAAAAGACAAGTATTTTATTTTTTTAGTGTAAATACGCCTGTATTAAAAGATATTAATGTATTCACTATACATAATAGATAATATTCCAAAAATAAGAATGGGTATTTTTAATTATTTTTAAAATATTGTTTCGAGTTGGATGGAAAGAAATTATTAACGGTAATGAAATAATATGGGAAAACTTAAGTTTCAGTTATTTTAAACGTAATATATAACAGGTAATTAAAAAACTTAACATTTATAGTTTACAAGTGTCGGCAACCTGAAACCTAAACAAATGATTTTTGGACTTTCATCCAGGTAAAAAAAAACTATCACAAACAAAAAGACTATAATGTGACTTGTATTGTACGAGTGTGTAGGAAAGAGATTGAGGCTGTTGAACTTTAGAAAGAGTGAAACCTACTGATACTGTCAAAATTTCAAGCCAAACATTATGGATGTGTTTTTTTAATGAAATCTCAGTGGCTGCATGGTTTAAGGCGGAGTTGTAGGGAACGCGAGAAAAGGTCAATGTTTTTTGCAGGTTTTATGGCAAAACTTTTTTTTGTTTTAATAGATCAAATATTGCTCCAGTAGAAACATTAGATTTTAATTTTATTAACATGGTGACTTCATCAGTTGTTAAATATCTGTAAAGGGTGTCCTGGAATTTAATGACAACTTTTTTTTTCTCTTAATTTAAAACGTTTATCAGCTAATGCCACCACACTCATGACAGATATTCAACAAATGTTTATATCCACATATGAATAGAATCATACTTTATGTTTCTACTGGAGCAATATTTTCTTTATTTTGACCAAAACAGTGTTTTGCTATAAAAAAAACTTTCAAAAACACAGGCGTTTTCTCGCGTACCCTTCAATCCCGCCTTAAGATGTTACTCTAGCCCTAGACCGAATTACCAACTAAGGAGATATGGGGGCTCAATTCTCGTATAAGACTAGGATATCAAGGTTCGAATTCTGATCGGGTCTAATGAAGTTGGTTTTTTTCCTAGATCGTTTTCTATTCTCCTTCCTCGCAAATGCTAGTAGATTACCTCTAAAATGATTCCTTCCTCATCCCTACCTCATTAGAGTAATTATCAGACATGCGTATTAACTGAACAGGTAATAAGACACGGTGATTATATATATTAAAAGAGACAGCTTCAGAGATTATGACCTGACGTATGACAACTTGAAAGTATATTTAGTTACTTTTCAAGACCCGCTTCGGTGATGACCACATGGTGTATCGCATTACTCTCTCAGTAGACTAGACCACCGATGTTGGGGAGATCGAGGTTCGAATCTCGGTCGGTTGTACTGAGGGTGGTTTTCTGCAACCGGTTGCTGACTCTTTCTCCTCGCAAATATGGGTACACTTCCTCTTTACATAACCTTCCTAAGCCCAAGCTATTTAGAACATAAGCGTATAAACCGTAGTAAGATGCGCTACTTTTAAAAAAATAATTCTAAAGACTCTTAATATTAAAATGTAACTTTACCCGACTGTACATTGTTTAAGAGGACAGCGTTCCCTGGAACAAGTTTAGCGTCATTCCCAATTATCTCCGGAAGATTACTATGGCGCGTGACAATCCCTCCATCTTCTCTCTCTCACACGCACACACACACACACATTGGAAAATAGGAACAGTGGAATCAACTAGGTTGCTGACAGGTATATTCACGCCTCAGCAAAATATTAGTCACCGATTGGCTCCTAGTAATGTGTCAGCAATATATGGATCACTGGCTGATTTTGTTTGTCAGAGATTTCCTGTTAAATCATCAACCCCTTAAGGTCAGTCGGATATGAACTATTAACTGATCTGCTTCGGAAGCCTCGTGGTTTAATGGGTTCTCCCACTCTCGCCACGTGAATGTGGTTACACTTCTTATAAAAAAACCTTAAAACACTAGTATAATTACTAAATAAGCGTGTAACCAGAATGTATAGTAGGACGTGGTGCTAAAAAAACATTGACTGGTTTGTTGTTCAGTAAGTTCCTGTTTTATTAATCTTCTCCTAAAATAATCAAGACAGGTGATTACTGAATCTATCCTAATTTCAATAGAATGCCCAATAAATTGGTTGAAATTCTTTAATTCATAACTAAGATATTATAAACTGTTTTATAATTGGTCTATAAATATTACCAGTAAACCCTTGTGAAACCTATCCACATTCAACTCCCCCAAACCCTAAAATATTTGATTTTGTCTCTTGTTGGGTTGTTGAAATTAAACACTCAGTGAAGTGTATACACAAAATAGCAAAGAGTTTATTTTCGGTAATTGATACAAAAATATTGTTCGATTTTTCTTTTAACTTAAATTTTAAACAAACAATGTGTTGTAACGTAAACTGAGTATGCTATGTCAGCAGTATGTAATAAACTCTATCCACTGATACCTTATTTATTGATGTAGGCTTTGTATTAGTTGAGAAAAAAGGATGTTGACAACATAAATAATATTTAGGATAGTTCATTTTATGTCTACAACCTTAGTCAATGAGGTATTTAACCTTTATATTAAAATTAAAATTAATTTTAACAGTGAATATGGTTTTTTTAATAGGTTAACTATATATATTGAATTAACTTTATAAAATTCAATATGAAAATATTTAGTATAGTTAAGTATAAGTGAGAAATAATTATAAGGCTGTCTCTAAGATGCCTAAAAGGGAGCAAGGGAATTTTCAGATAAGATAATAGAATTCAATTAACTGTTATATAATTCAATATTTCCTCAATTTTTCCTAATAATTCTTTTCAATTATATTACAGTCAAACATTAGTCCTCTAGTCATTTGTTACTAATTATCTATATAGTTTAATTAAGTTAAATTGTTTGTGTTTTTTCGTTATATTTTATATTTTTACTTGTTAATTTGTTTTGAACTTGACTCACATTTTTAATGTGTTATTTTAATAATGTTCTGATATATTAAATCATATGTGTATTAATCAATAACTTATTCTATTTTAATTAATCTATTTAGACTTACTATAGTAAAAGTTAGTAATTCCACAAAAATTCTTTCTCACTTATACTTAATTATACTAAATAGTTTCATTATGAATCCTATAAAGTTAATTTAATATCTATATTGAGGTTGTTGAAAAGCTGGGAGTCCCAATCGTATGACCTTGACTTATGCTCTCATGTAAATATGTATATAATGTAGAACGTGATGGGCGCGGAATCTGTGAAAAATGAGCAGTCAGATGAAATATGTGAGCGCTGTCCATCCTGGTCTAGAAACGGGTTTACTTTAGGGGTCTTCATCACTGCAGGGTGTCTTCAGGATAGGGGGCCCCAAAATTGTATTCATTTATTGGATGGGATATTACAAATGTATAACTTATCAGTGGTTTGAAGGGTTGTAGGTGATAACTAAGAAAAGTTACCAAATATCCACTCGCCAAACAATGTTATCTTAAAAAAACATAGCTCGGTGACCTGGTGGTCTAGGGAGTAAGGTGGCGGACTTCTCAACTGGGGTCCGGGGTTCAATACTCGGTCCCTACACAGATTTATCTGATTACCAAACCCTTCCTTCAAATCTTGACAAGGCGTGTATTAATCACAACTTGTGAATGTGTGGGGAATGCCAGGCCTCTACCGTGGTTCGGATCTCACGTTAAACTATAGGTCCTCCATTTCATCCCACAATCACCCTACCATTACACATTAGCGTAAGTGCATATAACCCGAACGGGTAGTAATACGCAGTGCTAATAATAATAATAATAATAATGATAATAATAATTCAAGAACATATGAGAAATTGTCATTCTTTGCAGTCTAAGCTTTCACAACAAATAATTTATTTTCTTTTTAACAAGTTTTAATTTATTGAAACACGAACTTATAGAAAAATAACCGTTAGCATTTTTATATTTTACTTTTTCTCGACATCTTGGAGAGAAAGTGTTGTGATCGTAAAAATAATAATTTCAATTGAGATTTTGATAAATCTTGACGTTTCTTTACCCCCCGAAACCAGTTTTTGTAATTCTCCCTGTATGTGCATCCATCTGTCTGTACCAGATAGTAAATAACTTTTGATATCACCACGTGAAAAAAAACTCTCTTATGTTTATACTGAAGCAAGATTATACTTACTTTGGCCAAAAAGATGTTTTCAAATGAAAATTGTAAAAACACTGCCCTTATTTCGTGCTTCGCCTTAAGTACGTCAAGTTAAGATGCAGCCTCCCCTTCACAAAAGAGTTTGTAAATCCCCCAAATAATCAATGTCATTAAAGTTTATCTCAACAGGAGTGTACTGTAATCCCTCTGAGATGTTAGTTCGTGGGTTCACCGTGGTGTGATGAATATGATATTGTTACCACCACAATTTGTTACCTCCAACTCACACAACAGAAGCGTTATTTCATCTGACAGACAATTTTATGTTGCTATTCGTCTTTCAGACTCACTTTACGATTTAATTCGACCTACAAACAATTATCCTGGGACTTGGCAATACTACTAGTTTTTTTTATTATTATTTTGTTTTT
The DNA here is from genome assembly GCA_902141385.1 of Timema californicum. Classification (NCBI taxonomy): domain Eukaryota; kingdom Metazoa; phylum Arthropoda; class Insecta; order Phasmatodea; family Timematidae; genus Timema; species Timema californicum. The sequence continues at coordinate 71,267 of CABFOW010002026.1, read as the reverse complement.
AAATCCATTCAAGTTTAAGCTGGATTCACATACTCGCATAAAATTGAGAGTAGAATTTGATTGGCGTATAAATTAATAGAACTTTCAAATACTTATGTGTGTTGATAAATGAAGCTTTGCAACATCAAATAGAAACAGCTGATTATCAACAAGTTTTGACTTTAATTGGATAAACAAATTTTGTATATGTTTATTACCATAGTAAAATACCTTTTGGTTTTTCTTAGCAATTTTGGGGACAGACATTCTAAAATAAATTATGGAAGCTGTGGAAAGCAAAGTTTAAATTTCATTGGAAGAGCCTTTAAAGAAAATACTCTTTTTTTTTTGCTGACAGCAAAGATAACATTTTTTTATATCAATGTTATTTTATTTATGTATATTTTAGCACCGTGTCTTACTGCCCGTTCGGGTTACACGCCTATGTTCTAATTATACTAATGTGTATAAGGGATTAGGAAGGCTTAATTTAGAGGGACAGCATCAGCATTTGCGTGGAGTGAGAGGGAAAAATCATTTAGGGAAAATCATCCTCAGTGCACCCTACCGGGATCGAACTCTGATATTCCCATCTTCGGCAGTCTAGTTTACCACGAGAGTAGTGCGTTAAACCATGTGGTCACCAAAGAACATATTTTATAGACCTCAGATGTTGGTTCTTTATATGAAAATTGGGCTGTAGTTTATATTTAAATGTTACATTATACATGTATTGTTATATTCGTGTTATTGGACAATTGTCATTAAATTAAGTATATCTCGCGCTGTGATATTCTTTTTTTTTAAACTGTTTTCAAATTGAAAATACAAATCAACCAATAAAACCAAAAGTGGCCATAGTGAGATTCGAACCCCTGACTCGTATCTTTGCAGGTGGTCCGAGAGTGAGCACGTCCCTTGGGCCCGGCGGTCGTGACCCCATCGAGGGCGGGAAGGGGGAGAGCCCCCCCCATCACGCCCCAGGGGGCCCACCACTAATTAATGACAGAAATAGTGAGAGGGGGCGTAGGGGGGTGGAGTGGAGCGCTGGACGTGGGTGGCAGTATCCCCCCCCTTACCCTCTTCCCGCCCATTTCTCGCTCCACTCAGACATGTCTAATAATTTTTTAAATACACAAACACGTTTCGTGTCTTGATCTAAATAACTGACATTACCTTACAAACCTTTTGTGTTGTTATTTTTGTTATTGTTATTTTATTTTTTATTTTTTTACCCCCTCGACTGACAAGAATATTATTTACCATGGTGCAGTAGGCAGTGGAGTTTCAACACATTCCATTAGGTTTGCCTCGCTATGTTAGAGGTTATAACCTGGCCATTGGTGTCCAAACTTGTTTTAATTAAGAATTTTCTTAACCGGGATCCTTAGTTTATTTCGCAGAACGATTAAATTGATGATGTAAATTAAGACCCCCCCTAGGTGGCGTAATTAGCTTAACGCGCTAGTTTCATGTTGAGCTAGACTGCCGAGGACGGGGAGGTCGAGGTTCGAATTTCGGTCAGGTGGACTAGGGGTGGTTTTCCCCGAATGGTTTTCACACTCTCCCTTTATGCAAATACGGGTTCACTTCTTCTAAAGTCAACCTTACCTATTCCTAACCCATTAGCATAATTAGTACTTAAGCGTGTAACCCTAACGGGTAGTAAGACGCGGTGCTAATAATAATAATAATAATAATACTCTTTTACTCAACCTTTCCTTCTATGACTTCGTGCAGAAGACAGTTCCTCCTAAGGATGTGTCCAGTTTGCTTTGTACCGAAGAATCGCATCCAAAATGGTTTTCTTCTCGCCCACTCTTCTTAGAACTTGTCCAATTGTCACCCTGTCTGTCCATCTGACCAAACAGACGTATAAATTACTAGAACATGCTCAAAATCCTTTGGGAATGCGTTCTAAGAAAGGATAACCAACCAGCCTCAAGCTTTCTGCCAACAATCAAATTTTACAACAATTTAAACTCTGATATTTATTCTTCTAAAAGGCAAAAGAGTTCAATTTTTAAGTATTGTGGTATCGATTAATCTAGTTATTGTCTCCGTGAACAAAAAAAACAACAATACATTTGTAAATACAGATTAAGTTGGGATTCGAAATTATACTAGCCATATTAGATAATTATTATTATTAGCACCGCGTCTTACTACCCGTTCGGGTTGTACGCACTTACGCTAATGTGTAATGGTAGGGTGATTGTGAGATGAAATGAAAGACCTACAGTTTAACGTGGAATCCTAACCACGGTGGAGACCTGGCATTCCTCACATTCACAAGATGTCTTGTCAGAGGTGAAGGAAGGGTTTGGTAATCAGATAAGTCTTTGCCGGGACCTGGGATTGAACCCCGGCCGCCAGCATAGAAGTCTGACACCTTACCCCTAGACCACCAGGTCACCCTTATTAGATAATATTTATGCTATTATTTAAATTAAAAGTATTTAGCATATTAGCTCTTTAAGTTATCACGGGCATCGTTCGGACAGTTGGCCACGTCGTCTAGGGTGCTACAATGTACATGGCTACCTATGATGGAGAGACTGAGGATCCCAGACATCCACTTTTGTGGTTAAATGGTCTAAGGCGTCACTCTCGCAGTAGACTAAACTGCTAATGACGGCAAGATCGAGGTTCAAACCTCGTTCGGTTGTACTGAGGGTGGTTTTTACCAAAAATATGTATCCACTTTACCTCCACGCAAATGTGGATACACTTCCTATAGATACAACCTTCCTAATGCCTAAAACCATTAGCGTAATTAGGACATAAGCGTATAAGACGGGGGGCTCTTTTAAATAAAATCTCAGGCGGGTGAACGTGGGTACTATCGCTTTGGTTTTCACATCCTCTCTCTATTCTGATGTGGGTATCATTCTTCTATAACTTACCTTCCATATATCTACCATTGAAGTTTATTAAACTGTTAGTAGCCTTGGTAATTAATTTAAAACTAAAGAGAAGAGGAAAAAAAAGGATGGAAGGGCCACATTATTCTCGAACCTGAACTTTGGCCACCTTTGGACTGACCTTCGCACCACACCCCTCGACACGGCTTTCAGCAGGCATTTTTTTAATATTTTTTATTTTTTTTAATGCTTCTTCTAACATACTGCCCAGGGATGGAATTTTTATTAGACACACTCATTTCCATATGAAAACAGAGAATAAAAATGATAATTGATACGTGCTCACCTATGTGCTACACCCTCCGAGGGGTAAGGGGGTGAGGGGGAGGGGAAGGCCACACACTTCGTGGGTGTCCGCCTTTGATACCAGATGGGAGTATCGGTCGCATTTTATTTGCAATATATATATGGATATTTTTTTAATAAGTACGTTCAGCCTCAAGGTTATTAACGACTTTATCTTAAGGGTAGTGATTCGAAAAGAATATTAAAGGAAATGCACCCGCATTATTATGGAAAGAGGAGGTATAGTAATTATTATTATTAGCACCGCGTCTTATCCGTTCCGGTTATACGCACTTACGCTCATGTGTAATGGTAGGGTGATTGTGAGCTGAAATGGAGGACCTACAGTTTAACGTGGAATCCGAACCACGGTGGAGGCCTGGGCATTCCACACATTCACAATTTATGATTAATACAAGTCTTGTCAGAGGTGAAGGAAGGGTTTGGTAATCAGATAAATCTGTGCCGGGACCGAGGATTGAACCCCGGACCCCAGCACAGAAGTCCGACACCTTACCCTTAGACCACCAGGTCACTGAGGAGGTATAAAACTGGAACAAAAAACAATCCTGGGCACACTCGTGACTAGGATTCAAACCCCTACCTTCCCTCCAACCGGTGCTCTAGTATATTACCCCACCCTGCTGATGAAAAAATAAATTCAACTTTTCAGGCTTATGCGAGTTTTTTCTCCCCTAAATATCGAACTAGAATCTCTCAACATTACATCTTGATATTCGACCACCATCCTGAAAAGGGGGCCAATGCTCATGTGCACGATTTTTTAACTTTATTTTTCTCACAGATTGGTGGCGTTTTATCTTTAAGATAAATATAAACCTAAATTAGTAATAAAATAGATTATTATACAATATAATAGGAGGAACTGTCTTCTGCACAAAGTCATAGAAGGAATGGTTGAGGGAAATAGGAGCTTAGGAAGAAGGAGGTTTTAAATATTGGATGACTTGAAGGAAAGAAGAACAATCTGGGAGCTGAAGCAGGAAGCAGAGGACAGGGCAAATTGGCGGTCAAAGTTCACTGACAAAAGGAATAGACATGTCGTGAGACAGAACACCCAATGATGATGATAATAATAATATATTCCTATAAGCATTAGCCTGCCAATGACAGTGGGAGGAGGGGATCCAGGTTTGAATCTCAGTAGGAATGAAATGATTTTTTTTTCCAAAATTGTTTCCCCATCCTCCCTCCGTATAAATGCGGGTATGTATCTGACATCTTAGCTCAGTTGGTAGCGTATCTGATTACTGAGCTAAGGGTCCCGGATCTGATTCCCGGCATAGCCTAAAAAATTATCATTGATGAAAAATATGTGTTTACCCTTTCACATTGATAAATTAACGGCTGGGAACTGGATGTTGTGCCAGTCTTAGTCTTAGTCTTAGTTAGACTATACTGTCGATGACGGGGAGATTGAGGCTCGAATCTCGGTCGGGTGTACTGAGGGTGGTTTTATCAATATTGTTTTCCACGCAAATGTGGCTACACTTCCTATAAATATAGCCTTCCTAATCCCTAAAAACATCAATGGAATCGATACATAAGCCTATAACACGAACGGTTTGTAAGACGCGGTACAAAAAAACAAAAGTAATGATATTAAAGTGTTTGTGAGTTAAAACATACTGTAGAAGGTCTGAATACATTTCTGGGGGGTTGGCCCCCTCTGTTCACAACCCCTCCCCAACTTACGGGAACGAGGCAATCTGAACCCGAGCAAGAAGGTGAAGTTGTCTACCCAGCAGGGGGGAAGGGGTACCCTAGCCCACCCGAGGAGAAGATCACAGGGGGGCGCCCCTCCCCAACCATTGTGTCCATGTCGTGAAACTAATCAACACTGTTAATGTCTCAATACACACGGGCATTCTGTTTTTACTCCTTTTTTTTTTTATGAGGTAAGACTATTATTACTACGAACGTCAGCAAGTTGTTTCTTTCTTTGGGAAAATAATGATAGCAGGCCTGCCGTAAAGCTGTGGTTACAAATGAGGTCAAGGTGTCATCCATATTTATGGTAAATAGAAAAGAAGAAAAAAAGAAAAAAATGTATATCTTCAATTTTATTTTTTTATGTTGCAACGCGTTCTATTATCTGTCGCTAGTGGAGAAGGGGAGGGGAGTTGAGAAAGGTAGAATTTAGAGGACGTGTAGCCACGTTGATATAACGGTCAATTGAGAAACCATTGAAGAAAACCACTATATTATAAGTAAGTTGCTTAGCTGTGACGTCATAGCAAGTCAAGATGGCATTTCCCATGTTAATGAAGTTTCTTTTTATTCGGCGAGCTTTAAATATATTACGTTGAAATAATAGGCTACTATAAATTCTTAAATAATTATAAAAATAGAGCTACAGTGTCATAACATTATTATTTTCCCTTGAAGTAGTTTTTTTTAAAGGTGTTTTTTTTATAAGTCCTCTACAACACAGGAAGTTTGGTTTATTCACGAAAATGTCCTGTAGGAGTCTTCCTGTCAGGATGTAGATTAAAAAAGGTCCGGGGTATCATATTTCTATCTAAAAAAAAAGGAAACAGGAAAAAGGTAATTTTAAAAAGCAAGTCAATGTTTTCAAGACGCGAATAGTTTAGTGACTGTGTAAACTCGTCAGAGGAAGAGGGGAAGTGTTAACACTAGATAAACTAGAGTCCTTACAGGGTGAACGGCTTATTTTCTTCCCTCTCTTTCTAACTTGTACATTGGTGTCTTGAATGTGATAGTGCTTAGACTGCTTAGTTGCGTCAAGTTAATAAAAATAGCCTTGGAATCTCCGAGTAGGCAACGTTAATGACACCCAGCCGGAATTCAAACCCCAACCTACCCACCACCAGTAAAACAGACAGTAAGAAGCTTAATGCCTGTTTTTTCCTCACGCGACCCACCTCGGTGGCCAACGCGCTAGGTTCGTGTAGAGCTAGACTGCTGAGTACAGGGAGATCGAGGTTCTAATCTCACTCGGGTGAACTGAGGGGTGGTTTTTCCTAAATGGTTTTCCACTTTTCCTCCACGAAAATGTGAATTTACTTCCTCTATATTCAACCTTCCCAATTCCTAGCCTATTAGCGTAATTATATTAGGCTACTTAAGCGTGTAACCCGAACGGTTAGTAAGACGCAGTGCTAAGTAATAATAATAATATTATTATTATTATCACCGCGTATTACTACCCGTTCGGGTTATACGCATTTACACTAATGTGTAATGGTAGGGTGATTGTGAGATGAAATGGAGGACCTACAGTTTAACATGGAATCCGAACCACGGTGGAGGCCTGACATTCCCCACATTCACAAGTTGTGATTAATACAAGTCTTGTTAGAGGTGAAGGAAGGGTTTGGTAATCAGATAAATCTGTTCCGGGACCGAGGATTGAACCCCGGACCCTCAGCACAGAGGTCTGACTTCTAACCCCTAGACCACCAGATCACCTTTTATTAGTAATAATAAATCACGTGTTAACAAGTCTAGATGAACGCCGATCTTTTTTCCGTCAACAGTGGAAAGTTTCAATGCAAATCTAACGCCTTAATCCTCTCGGTCATTGGTGCGGATCGGCGTCATAGTAAAAATATTTAAAAAAAAAAGTAATGTTGCGTCCTACACTTTCCGCCTC
>CABFOW010002026.1:49013-61042 GCA_902141385.1 Timema californicum | reverse complement strand
GCATTCTGTCGTACAATAGACTACTTTAGTAATTTGTTCCTGTCTCGTGGATCCATCTCCCCGAACTGTATTTCTACGTTGATCCAATGAGTTAGCTGACGTGACGAGAGTGTGCTGTGATCCAACGGCCCTGATGGTGTCCAGCAGGATTCTGTGTTTCTTCCAAGCGGCCCAGCGGATATATACCATGAGAACCCCACGTGATGGGGTGAAGAGAAGGGGAAAAGATCTTTTTTATTCTGGAACATCGACTCGCGTCGGCGAACATCGTTCACGGCGCTTTCAGTTGATTGAAGTTCGTTGTCCGGCGCGGAGCTCTTGCCTGAGGTCACGCCCAGCCAGTTCCCTCGATGTTGTTGTTTTCAGCGGGGCATCAGACTCGACGGAACAGAGTTGGTGAAGTAGGTATGTAAACAAACACACGAATGTTATGGGCGTAGCATTCAACACTATTATTTCATTTGTTAACTCTTGACGACTTGTTTGTAACACAAAAATATTCGTGTTTTACTTTTGAACGGGGCTAAGCCAGATTAGCCCGTTACACATTTAAGTTGATTGACTTCAGTAATAAGCAAATAACATGTTGAATTATTTTTAGAAGCTCCCTAAAAAACCTTTCGTGGCCCCCTCCAGTTAAGAATCGCTGAATAGTTGGTACTTAATTCACTCGGTAGCTAAGAGGGCAAGCTGCTAATGAACTTGTTCCTTGTCAACAAGGAGGTCGGTAACACCATAGAGAAATAAGAATACCTTTCTCTATGGTAGGACGCTGACACTAGTCTGTGACTTTCCAGTGCTCTGACCCATTGTTGGCTCTTTCCTGAAGGGTCTACCTGTGTCAATTCATTACAAAGGGCTTTCACACCTCGCCTCTGACTCATAATCGAACAATCTAGTGTGTTAAAGAAACTAGTTTTGAATGGCTTTCTAAACATTTGATCTTTTATTTCATTTTGTTAGATAAACCATTTTGCAAGCTTTTTGACTAAAAAAAATGTTGTTCTAAAATAAACAGTGGTTTTAAGCGCTTTCTTACTGTAATTTGACTATACAAATTTTATTGCACAAATTGTATAATTATTTATATATTTAGCACCACGTCTTACTACCCGTTCAGGTTATACGCTAAAGTATAAATTACGTTAATGTGTTAGGGACAGGGAAGGTTGAATGTAGAGGAAGTGAACCCACATTTGCGGGAAGGAGAGTGGAAAAGACTTTAGGAAAAGCCACCCCCAGTTCACCCAACCCTAATTCGAACCTCGATCTCCCCAGCCTCGGCAGTCTAGCTCAACACGAAAATAGTGCGTTAGCTAACTACGCCACCGAGGCGGGTAAGTGTATAGTTATTGTAAGCTATAAATAATGATTCAATGATTTCAAATCAATACAGTTCACTAATTAAGGGTTAAACTTGATATTCTAGGCTTTTTTTTTCGAGTGAAGTGCAAATATTAATGTAATAAATATTTCAAAGTAATAATTAATATAACTCTTTAGCACCACGTCTTAATAACTGTTCGGCGTATACGCTTATGTATGAATTATTAATTAGAGATTAGAGAGGCTATATTTATAGAAAGTGAGCCCACATTTGCGTGGAGGGAGAGTAGGAAAACATTTTGGGAAAAACTACCCGCAGTACACCCAACCGAGATTCGAACCTCAATCTCTCCATCAGCGTCAGTCTAGTCTACTGCGAAAGTAGCGCGTTAGACCGTGTGGACACCGAATTAATACTAATATAAATATTTAAATAAGCTTTTGAATATCTGTCAAGGGTGTCCTGGAATTTATTGACAACTTTTTATCTTAATTTAAAAAATTTATAATCTAATGCCGCTATGCTCATTACAGATATTCAACAACTGTTGAGGTCGCCATGTGATGACAATTAAACTATATGTTTGTACCGGAGCAATCATTTATTTATTTTAACAAAATAAAGGCTTTGCTATAAAAACTCCAAAAACACCTTTTCTCGCGTCCTCTACATTCCTACTTTAATATAAATAGTTTGAAGACGACAACTCCACAGTCTCTTTAATTACAGGTACACTCATTTGTTAAGTCTGATCGGAATCGATTAAAGTTGTCGACCATTAGTCTGAGAAACCCTGGTTAGATTCAGGATGGAGTCGACCAAAATAAGTTAATATTTACAAAATGGCGTTGGTTTATCAAAGTGTTGTCCTCGAACTAAACTATGAGTGAGAGCTAACTTTAGCAACGGAGTCCGTTCACGATAGGTTTTTTACCTGGATGAAAGTTCAAAAATCATATGTTTATGTTTTGGGTTGCCAACACTTGTAAAAGATCACTGTTTTGTTATAAATGTTAAGTATTTTAATTACCTGTTATATCTTACGTTTAAATTAACGTAAACTTAAGTTATCTCATAATATTTCATTACTTTTAATAATTTCTTTTCATCTAACTCGAAACAATATTTTTAACATAATTAAAAGTAGGTTTACTTATTTTTAGTTTTGGAACGTTATGGATTTTGTGTAAAATAGTGCATATATCAATACCTTTTAATATAGGCATTGTATTTACTTGCAAAAGAGAGAATGTTCGTCTATTTTTTATACATTATAAATTATTTTATGATTATTTTATCGTTTTTTGAAATATTTAACTGTATTACATATTTGTGTCCACTGCGTGGGTGCATCAATGTAAAGAACTTGTTTCTGTTATTATCAATCGCATGGTTTAAATTTGTCGGTAGCCATTTTGAAGCTATGTTCGTTAGACCTTTTGTGAGGAAGTGCTGTGAATAATATATATTTTTTTAGTGGAATAAAACGATAAATAAGCTTTGTGTCCGACCTCAAATAAATAAATAATATTGAACTAAATGACTGTGATTAACTATAACTTTAATATATTATCATACATTAAAGACTATTTATAGTAACCTTTTGAGTTGTTATCTAAGTAAACTAAGCTCTTGAATGAATAGAAGATATAGTCCATTCCCCATAGGAGTGGTGGTAGCTGACAGCTAACAAAGGTCACCAGATATACTGTCATGTATTCCTCACTACATGATCTTCCAGACCGTATATTTGCATGTTGTCAATTTTGGCAATTCAAAACTTTGACAACAAACCATTTGTTTTTAATTATATATTTTTATTTTAACCGTTTCTTACATCTTCTGTTAGAAGTTCCAGTTACAACCTCTCCTTTAGCGAATAGACTCTTAAGGGCCGGTCTAATGATTACCGCATAAATATTGCTATCGGGAGGTTAAAGTTAGCTACCAGTTAAAGGTTATCAGCCACTTTAATATTTTACGCGTATTATGCACTGAATTTATCCGCAGGATAGCTATCTTTAGGATAAATATATTTTTATTCAGAAAACGCAAGGTTGGTACTGCTTTCAATGGTGCGCGCATGCGTATAAGCCCTGTTGCCACCATTACAACCTAGAAAGTGGCTAGAACGCTCTACATTTGTTAAGGCTGATCCTACCCATAAATGCACGGTTCTAAACAAAAAAGTTTTTTTTAATGTTTAATAATTCCAGATTGTTGTTTTTTATTTATTTTAGTAACATATCTGGGCATCTTTCACAATTCTTATGGAATTTTCAAGCCATGCTAAAAATAGTTATTGAAATATTTTCGTTAAAATGTTTTCATTTCAATGCATTTTACATGGGAAAACAAAAATGATTAATTAATTAATTTATTTTCTTTGTACAATTAAGCTAGAGTGTTTGTTTATAACATATTATTTAATGAATAATTTATTTTTATTTTTAAACGTATTTTTAAATAGGGGTTAACTTCAATAATCACGAAGATATTGAACTCTAACGTCTCCCAAGTCGATACTCTAGTCAAAATACTTAGTTTTAAATACAACTTTTCCTTCTACAAATAAGTGGTATAGCATTGTCACGTTAAGTCCAAGGTCTCGGGTTTGATTCCCGTGTATAGGTGTCATTTTTTCTCAACTTATTTAAATTAATTCCTCCTCTTGTCTCCTTAATATAAACTAGTTTTAAGTGGGTGTTGGCACTAGAGCGTGAGGTTAGAAACAAAATGGAAGTGTCAGCTATCATCTATAATTTCATTTGAAGAGGACACAATGTGAGTCCTTCCTCGGTGAGTTTTGTATCTTATTTTGTACCGGTCCTGACAAAAAAAAGGGGGAAAAACCTCTCTTAATGGAGATACATCTATCCCTTTGAATCTCCCCCCTCCCCCTCTCCCTCCACCAACCCCTATCTTCAACTACCCTTGTCATATTTTTCAAGAGGGCAGTCTTTTCATGTACCAAGGGCAGTATCATGCTCGGATAAGTAGCTGCTATTTTAATACCAACATGACAAACCAGAAAAAAAGAGGGTAAATGGATGGGATGGGTTATAGGGGGTTAAATATCTCAATAGGTTGTTGAAAAGGGATTATGGTAATCTGGCCCATTCAAGGAGAAAGTGAAACGAAGTAAAAACATACCCTACTTTTTTGACCCAGATGAAAGAAATGAAACAGTAGAAAACTGCAGGGTTACAAAAGAGAGATTCACTGTAAGACTACTTTCTTTTTGTTTAGGGAGGGAGGGGGGGGGGAAGATTTAGGGTATGGTATGGGACAAAATTAAACATTGATAAACACGTTTTACATGGTTATATTTCCATAACACAAAAATCCAACCCTCCCAATAGGTATGTGTGACGTATTTTAGCACCGAGCTATTGTAGAAAACTTAGGAAAAACTGTATTTTTCTTGGGATTCAAACCTTTGTCTTCTAGAAGGATTAAAACCATTGTATATCTTCTATAAGGATTAAAATCATAGTATGTTTTCTATAAGGATTAAAATCATAGTTTGTCTTCTATAAGGATTAAAATCATTGTCTTCTATAAGGATTAAAATCGTTGCATCTCTTAAAGAAGTATTTAAGCCATTGTCTTCTCCAAGGCCTCAAACCACTGTGTATATTTACTTGGGGATTTAAACTATAGTCTGTTGCTCATAAGTGATTGAACTTAAGAAGTACAAACTCCCAACAACAACAAAAAATACCCGGATCCATGGATCTGATTAATTCTCAATCATATTTATAATAAATAAAATCATTAGCAAGGTCTAATCGTTACAAACATCGGCTATTACCTCGAATCTGATAAGTGTATTTGAGCTTGCAAAAATATTTTGATTGGTTAAGGAAGATCTATTCTTAGAAAAATTATTTTTTTAGGAAATATTCATTAAAGGTAAAAATTAAAACCAACAAAGGTACGAAATTAATATAACATAATTAGACCTGTATTGCAGGCTTACAAACAAAATAAATGTGTAAACATGTTTTATATCGTTCGTTCTTGTTGACTTTCAAGTAATTAATTATATTGTCTAGAACTTCAACCAAACTCTTTCTGCTTTTCTCATGGTTCTTGATACACAAAAAACATTATAATATATACATTTAGACCTTGGTTGGAAAATAACCTCTCTTGAATTTTTTTCTGTTTTTCTTTTATACTCCCGCACCCGATTCCCTCGTCAATGATGTTCTTCAAGCTATAATTAGGTGCATTGTCGCACTTCCTTTTTTAATGAAGAACTTAGAAGGACAGAATGGAGGTAAAAGATCAAAAAGAAACCAGAAAGGTTGACGACGTTTTCATCTCTCTGCCATCTGTTGGAGAACGTTTGCACTAAAGTTGCAAAAAATGGGATGGTTGGCTTCAGCTACGGTAAATTCCCAGCTTTATCTAATTGGTATGGTATTAAAGATACTAAACTTTAATTTTCACATTTTTATTTTAAAACATGTGGCCTAAAACTAGTTTCAGAAAATATAAAAATTAAAGTTTCTTACCCTAATAGCTCGTTAATAAAAAATACATAAAAATACATTTATGATGTGTAACATTTCATATAAAAAAAGTCTTTTGAATGACGATAAAAAATAATTCTGTAAAAATGACCTTGGCTATAGTTTGGCTGTTAATCTTCCTCCGGTTTGGTGATTAAATAAATAAATAAAAGAATTGGATACGTATTTAGTAGTTTTCAATGCGTTTATATATTTAATGGCACTATGATTTAATATATGACTTGATTATAAATGAGGCTGGCACCTTAACTTAGTCGGTAGCATATCTGTCTATTGAATTAATATTGTCCGGGTTCGATTCCCAGCATGACCAAAACATTTATAATTCGTGAAATGTGGGTTTGCCTTTGCAAAGTGATAAATTAACAGACGGGACTGTGGGTGTTGTGACTATTCTAGACTTAAGTTAGTGAATAATTCTTGTTTTGATATAATCAGTCGGTTTAGAAAGTGCACGTTAAATACCTAAAACATATATATTTTAAAATGGATAGTTTTAAGATATGTTTGATCAATTCATCACACACGTTTATAAATGTTAGGCCTATATTTGACCCCCAAAAAAAGTGTTTTAAGTAAAATTATTAAAAGAGCCACGCTATAAAAAATTCAATTTTCAACTTACAGAATGCAGTTTTGTACTTGTTACTTTTGTATCTATTATTTCTCACGTAGGGGGAGAGGGGGCAGTATATTGTCTTACTACAGAGACTAATGAAAGGAGTAATAAATAAATGAACTTAAAAACGTGAGTATTTGTAATTAGTACATTAAAAAAAATAACATTGCTATAAATCGAGAAAAAGAAATACCAAGTTTTCAGAAATGTTGAGTCACTTTCAATTCCGAAGCAGCCTTCCTTGTCTCTGAATGGTACTCAAAGAAAAACCTCCCTCCATATAACATTTCACTGACACTTTAACACTTTTTAATGTCTAAGAAGAGATTTCCCCCTCAATCTTTACAGTGATAGTGTTGGCAGACCTTGGCTGTTGACACAAGTCTTGCCTTTACCACTCCACATCTCACTTAAAATAACAAACCTTTTTATCTGGGCTTTCCTCTTTAGGGTTTCAAGTCAACTGTCAACTACAAGAAGATGATGGTCGGTTTGAAAATTAAACTGCCATCTTCTTGGTAAGTTGCGCAATACTTGCTTCTGCTGTAAACATCGCAAACATACTGCAGTTCTAACGGCAACGCGTTGGTTACGCCCTGTGGAAAATAACCCCCTGTGTTTGCACCCATTTAATATTAAAACAAATTTTATACTATTTACTTACGAACACATTTAAATTTTGTTTAATCGTTCACCCGGTTTTAATAAATATTATTTCGTATGAGTCACACTTTTTTTTCTATTCAGAATGGTATTTGTTTTTAGTGCAGCGTGGTTGAAAAATGTGGCATTGGTAGGATAGTGATATCAGATCGCTGACCTAACCTGACCTGACCTAACCTAACCTAACCTAATTCATTCTAGTAGTTCTGAAACAGGACCGATCAAAGAATAAACGCCATATACATCATATTAATAACTCCCAGTTGCTAGTATCAAGAATTCGACGAGCGCGAACAAAAAGGTGCAGGTGCAGTTATCTAAATGGCCGTCACCTTACGCTCCACGGACAGCAAGCTATTAATCACCACTCACTCGCAGTTATCAGAGATGTCACGACCTACCGACCATTCATCGACACTGAAAACTGCTTGTGTGTGTTGTTTGAAGGTATTCGTCGCTGAGGATTATCTAGAACGATGATGATCCGCCAAGTTTCTTGTCTGAGGGTTAGGTTCACACACACACACACACGCGCAGTTCAGAGGCAAGTTCCAGCCTGTTGATGACAGGTCGAAGCAGAAAACTTCATGTGTGTGTTACTTAACCCAGAACTTTTGGTTAGACAGATTTTTGTCTTCACAATTTCAGGGGGGGAAAACGCAATAACCCATAATATTTGAGGAAGTTTATTGATGTATATCAATTTACATTAGTCTTTATGGAAATTTAAAGATAAGTGCTACACGAATAGAGACCTCAGGCAAATTCCAAATTTCGTCCTGTTGCTAAACACCTTAAAGTAGCAATAAATCTTTCTTCGGCGCTCATTATTATGTTTTGTTTCCTTATTAACAACGGTTCTGCTAAATTTAGCAAAATTTGATATGATTCTTCTCTCATACGTAAATAGTTTTTTTAACTTCATTGCATGACAATCTAAGTTCCCTTATAAGTATCATGTGTGACAAGGTATTCCTATTTGTAACCACTCTTTAACCCAAAAAGTCATTTTTTCAACCTCTTTTTTTTTGTTTAGTTATCAACAATCAGCTTTTTTTTCACGAGAGGCCCATTTCTCCACACAACACACACAAACAGTTGTTCGGATTGCATTGATAACTTAATTGAAACATTTGATTAAAGAGACAAAGGTCAAAGGACAAGTTTTACTGACAATAGGAATCGACCTGTCGTAAGACAGAACACCTAGTAATATAACAAGATCAACTTATTCGGAAATAATTATAATTTGCTTAGTAATACTATATTATCAATAAATAGTATTAGCAAACGATTTTAATAATAGTTCCCTAAGAACTACCGTATAATTGGCGTTTACGTAACTTTTATTTTTAGCACCACGTCTTACCACCCGTTCGGGTTATACGCTTATGTACTAATTCCGTTAACAATTTTAGGGATTAGGAAGTATATATTTAGTAAAAGTGTACCCGCATTTGCGTGGAGGAAGATTGGAAAAACCACCCCTCAGTGCACCCGACTGAGATTCGAACCTCAATCTCCCCGTCATTGACAGTCTAGTCTAAGAGTAGCTCATTAGACCACGTGGCCACCGAAGTGGGGTCTCGATTTGTTACCAAAGTAAATATATAATAGTATAGTCCACATTTTCAAAGAAAATGCCTTATAGGAAATAAACGGCCTGGGTTCAATCCTCGGTTCCGGCACAGATCTATCTGATTGCCAAACCCTTCCTTCACCTCTAACAAGACGTGTATTAATCACAACTTGTGAATGTGTGGAATGCCAGGTCTCCACCGTGGTTCGGATTCCACGTTAAACTGTTGGTCCTCCATTTCATCTCACAATAACCCTACCATTACACATTAGCGTAAGTGCGTATAACCCGAACGGGTAGTAAGACGCGGTGCTAATAATAATAATAATATAGGAAATCAAACTTTTTTTGTTAATAAAAATGGTATAGCATTCTATTATTTTATTTGTGATTTTATCTGGGTATGGGTAGTTTTTATCAAAATAACATGACTTGGCACGTAGGCCTAGATATAGTAACTTTTCTAGCTCTCAGAAAATGTTCATATAAAACTAGAATTGTGGAAAAACTTGGCTAGTATTAAAAGAAAAAAAGTTTGAGGGTAATTTGAGAAATGGGGATCTGGGGGAGACCTCCTCATTTGCCAGAACCCCTGCCGCTAGTGTGTATGACAAACACTCCTGAACTCTTGTGTCCTGTTTGTTCAACAGGCCCGGCGCGGTGTCTGAGCGGAACTCTTCCTCCTTCTAGAGTTTCCTCAGAAAAACTTACATGTACACTCTCATAAAATAACACAAAGGTCATAATATTGGCTTTGTATTTGGTACAGTCTATTGCCGAGGCTTGTTAATATCAGCATGCTTTAGTCTCAAAACTTCTATCTCATCGAGTTTGGTTTGCTAGTAGCGGAGAAGTCGGGCTTTTTTTTTTGGTATCGTATGTCATATAATATGACTATGATAGACATGACATCCAGGTTTGGTTGCCTGTATGTAGACTATTAACCACTTTGGGGGCTCAGAGAGTTACCCAGGGTACACCACAGGAGGGTGTCTACACGTACCCGCAATGAGATTATGTTATAACCAGTAGACCCGTGCGAAACTTTCACACATTAAAACTTCCCCTCTCACCCCCTCCCCCCCCCCGAAAAAAAAAGATGTAGACTTTTATTGGGTTGTTGAAATGAAATACTCAGTGAAGTGTATACACACAAGAGCAGAGAGTTTATTTTGGGTAATTGATAAAAAAATATTGTTAGATTTTTTAAATTAAATTTCAAACAAACTATGTGTTTTAACGTAAGCTGAGTATGCTATGTCAGAAGTCGGTACAAAAATCCTATCCACTGATACCTTATTCATCGCTGTAGGGATGTTGACAACAGAAATAATATATAGGATAGTGATTATTAAGTTGTGTAGCCGGGGTGAATCTTAATCTAACTTAAGTCTAACCAACCAAATTCTGGTTTCCGTTGGGATCATTCCCCTAAAGGGAAGAATACCCAAGCTACCAGCCGGGAATCTAGCCCGGGACCCCTAAGCTGTATCTAGGTGCACTGACCACACTACACCACTGCGGTAATTCTTATTGGAATTGCAGTTCTTAAGTTTGGAATGTAGGGGACGAGAGATAAGGCAAGGGTTTTTGCAGTTTTTATAATGAAACTCTTTTTTTGGACAAAATAAATTAAATATTGCTTAAGTAGAAATATATAGCTCAATTTTCTTCACATGTTGATATCAACAGTTGATGAATATCTCTCGAGAGTGTCCTGACATTTAATGACAGCTTGTTATTTTCATTTAAAAAGTTTATTAGCTAATGCCGCTACGCTCATGACAGATATTCAACAACGGTTGATATCTCCATGTGAAGAAAATTAAACAGTGTTTCTACTGGAGCAATATTTTATTTATTTTATAAAAAAAATTATATATAAAAACTGCAAAAACACTGGCCTTTCCTCGCGTTCCCTACACTCCCACCTTAAGCTTGGAATATTCTGTTGTGACACTATTTTAAAAATGACCTTATTTGGTTGAGGAATAGTACCATTTATTTGTATCTACTCTGTGGAATTTCGTGAGAAAAGTAGTTCTAATTAAAATATTTTCATACTATTTTATAATATTTTTTTCAAAATTAAAAATGGGTGTAGTTTTTAATTCATTAGAGATAATATGTTACCTTTTTTATATTATTGGGGCCCTTGTTTTTTCTCTTAGCAACGCGTCTTACTACCCATTCGGTTTATGCGCTTAAGTACTAATTACGCTAATTGGTTATGAATCGGTTAGGTTGAATTTAGAGGAAGGGAACCTGAATTTGCGTGCAGGGAGCCTGGAAAACCATTTAGGAAAAACTACCCCCAGTTCACCCGATCGAGATTCGAATCTCGATCTTCCCATCCTCAGCAGGCTAGCTCAACACACAACTGGCGCGTTATCTAACTACGCCACCGAGGTGGGTCGGGTCGTAAGTGTACTAGTTACGTTAATGTGTTAGGGATGAATTAGGTCAAATTTAGGGTTGTGGCTCCGAAGAGCGTGGGTAAGAAAACATTGCATCTACATAACAGCGCAACCTCGTGGTCCTAAAATAGAGCAAGTGTAAGGTTTTACAAATCACGCAAGTGTTTCGTGACCTCGTGACCTATTTCTTCTCCAGAACAGCACTAGGGGTTCTGTGTTTAACTGGGTAGCAATTGTACATATCGCTCAAGCAGCCTTAAAGTGGCTTTCAAAGTTACTGGCATTAAGCGGTTAGGTTAGGTTAGGTTTCAAAAGGTTTAAGTTGGGCAGCTGTTGATTCCAGTATCCTTCGCGTTCCTGACGCCAAACAAAAGCAAGGAAAGTGACACTCGACTTTTTACGGCAATTAAGAATTACACTCTTTTTGTAACCGCGTTCTTTTGTACCCCGATCGTTTGCGCTATTTTGTGCTCACTTTTTTCAATTGCGTTTTTATGTACCCGCGTTCACCATTCAAATTTAAACTAAATAATTTGTGTGGAAGGAGAGTGGAAAATCATTTAGGTAAAACCACCCTCAGTACACCTTACTGGGGATTCTACCGGCAGTCCAGTCTCTTGAGTAAATGATGCAGTAGACCTTTCAAACGCAAAGGTGGATCCTAGAGGTTATTTCTAACGTAACTATTAACTTATTTGAGTGTTATTAATAAACTCCTTATCGTTAGACGCAGATTAAAATCAAAGCACTCATTGTTACCCTCTGATATGATTGTAATCATTTTCATCGTAATTATAAAGCAAGCATATCCTTGTGTCAAGTAACTAATTAATGCTCTTGGAGCAAACCCGTCCTCCTTTGTGTCGGGTAATGTCTTCGAGTG
>CABFOW010002026.1:29160-48909 GCA_902141385.1 Timema californicum | reverse complement strand
GGTGGTGGTAACCCATAGTACCTGCGTGTGAAAGCTTTTTGACACCCAAGGGAGGCTGGACAATCTAGCCAAGCTTGATTCGAATGTAATCAGAGAACCGACTGCAAAAACGTCACAAGGAGAACATTTTGATCTTTTATGTAACTTTAATATACATATCGCTCAGTCGGTAGAGTGTCTGTCTACTGAACCAAGGCTCTTTGGTTCTATTCCTGGCACGGTTGAAAAATTTATAATTGGTGAAATGTGGGCTCAGCCTTTCATAGTGATGAATTAACGGCTGAGGGACTGGATGTTGTTCCTGTCCTAGTCTTAAGTTAGATTATAATTCATATGAAGCTACGACAGGCCTAGCAAGCCGGTAGTGGAAAACATATGGCTTGAATAAAAAACTGACCACAGGCCGGAAACAGTAATGGATGTAAAAAAAAATTGTAATGTCCACCCCATGATCAAAATAATTGTTTCAGAAACCAAGTTAATCTAAAGTCGATTTATTGAAACTGTATAGTTAGTTTTTTTTATTATCACGTGTCATTAGTGCTATACACCTATGTACTTATTACGAAAATGTATTACGGACTCAGTAGATAAGAGTTCTGTACCAGTGTATTGAGGTGGATATTCCTTAATGGATTTTCATTCTCTCTCCGCTGAAATGAGAGTACATTTACTCTCAGATCTACCTTGATCTTCCTTAGTTTTTGTATGTAAATAGCCCGAATTGGTAGTGAGATGCAATCTCCTTTTCAAAGAAAAAAAAATAGTAACACGGTGCGTTGTCTTTTTCTTTGCATTTCATTTATTTGAGGTATTTAAAGTGCACTTTCTGAACCGACAGATTATATCAGGACACTACTTATAAGCTAACTTAAATCTAGAACAAGCACAACATCCAGTCCCCAGTCGTTAATTCTTCACTTTGAAAAGGGTAGACCCACATTTCACCAATGATAAATTTTTCAGCCATGCTAGTAATCGGACCCGAGACCCTTATCTCAGTAAACAGACACGCTACCAGCTGAGCTAAGGTGTCGGACACGACGCACTGTCAACGTGACGGGCAACCCTCGCGATTAGTATTGTCCAACGCATATCCGGTTGCAAGTGATTCGGTGTTGAGTGACGCTAAGTCGAAGGTCGGAGAGATTGGGAAGAAGTGTTGAGTGATATATTGCGCGTCTGGGCCACATCACTAGTAGCCCAATAATGGAGTACTAATGTACCATTGGCCAAGGGATGCCCGAATGTACTAATGTACCGTTGGCCAGGGGACGCCCTAATGTACTAATTTACCGTTGGCCAGGGGACGCCCGAATGTACTAATTTACCGTTGACCAAGGTACGTCCGAATGTACTTATGTACCGTTGGCCAAGGGATGCCCGAATGCACATTTAATGTACCGTTGGCCAGGGGACGCCCTAATGTACTAATTTACCGCTGACCAAGGGACGCCCGAATGTACTAATGTACCGTTGGCCAAGGGACGCCCGAATGCACTAATGTACCGTTGGCCAAGGAACGCCCGAATGTACTAATGTACCGTTGGCCAAGGGGCGCCTGAATGTACTAATGTACCGTTGGTCAGGGAATGCCCGAATGTACTAATGTACCGTTGGCCAAGGGACGCCCGAATGTACTAATGTACCGTTGACCCAGGGACGCCCGAATGTACTAATGTACCGTTGGCCAAGGAACGCCCGAATGTACTAATGTACCGTTGGCCAAGGGGCGCCCGAATGTACTAATGTACCGTTGGTCAGGGAATGCCCGAATGTACTAATGTACCGTTGGCCAGGGGACGCTCTAATGTACTAATAGTACATCCTTTCTATGGAGGCTCTTTCCATGTCCCGATGAGATGAGGTGAGGGTGATAGTGAGTATGAGGGTTGGAACCAGGTGAAACACAACCTAATCAACCAAACCCTGCTGTCAGTTGGGGTAATTTCCCTTTCAGGAAAATGACTCATAATACCAGCCGGGAATCCCACCCTGAACCCCTAGGTTCGTAATCTGGTACACTGACCACTTTACAACGGGGCCGGTTAGTTAAGTGATGAGATAATCTGACTACATATCCGTACGCGCATGCGCAAAGAACATGAATTGATATGGACTAGAATGCAAGGGTGGAATAAACTTTCTTTGAGAAGTCCTAATTCATTCTCCGATCTGGATAAATACGTAGGCCTAAATAGCACAGATGGGAGAAAAAAAAATTGACTGAATTTGACAAGAGTTTCAAATAAAATTGAAATTGTAGGCTAGTATATATGTGAAGATAAGATCTCACCCCCATTTAAAAATGTTAAGTATTATTATATGTAATACCTTCTTCAGTGGCTGAATGGTCTATGGCGTCACTCTCATGTGAGACTAGCCTGCTGAAGACAGGGAGATCAGAGAACGAACGTCGATCGGGTATACATGTAGTGTTTTTTTTATTAAATGGTTTCCCAACTCTACTTTCAACCAAATGCGGGTTCGTTTCTTCTAAAATAAACGTTCTTACTCTTCTTTAACCAATTATAGTGGTTATCATATATGTGTACTATGTGTGTATCATTATGTGCGAGATAAAAATAAATTGTAATATTCTTATCGTTACTACAATCTTAAAATTTATTTTTGGAGAAATTTATCTTTGGATTTCAAGTCAGAATATCTCATATAATTTATCCTTGAGATTTATATTTTACCTTGGTGGTCAATTTAATTATAGGCCTTATTGAAAACAAATTAATACTAGCCTATATTATATGCATATATACTAACCATAGCTCACGCTGATTAAGACGTCAGTTTCACGATATATGTCAATTTTTTTTAATACGCCCTAGGTACTCGATTGATTACTTAGAATAAATTCAAATCACTTGAGGTGAGCTATTAAACGAATACCAGTTCGAGTGGTCACTATATTGAAACGAATAAGCAAATTCAAAAACTATGTATAGACATCGTTTGGCCCACGTTCAAAAAGTATCCCCACCAAATTTCATTGAAATTGGTCCACACATTTGGCAGTTACCGTGAGATGCGCACAAATTTTTGAGTGGCCACCATATTGAATAGGATAAATAAATATTAAAACCATGGACATACGTTTTTTGGCCTGGGCTCAAAGAATACCCTTGCCAAATTTCGTTAAAATTCGTACATACGTTTGACAGATATCGCCTAAGAACTGGAAAAATGATATACCAAATGATTAGGTCAGAACAGAGCCTCACGTTTCTCGGTAAAAAAAAAAAATTTAAAAAAATATTTGAATGTTTCGTAAACCAAAGGAATTAATTAGAGACATAAATTATTGGTTGTGCTTTCCACAAGCCATTCACCTTACAGAGCTTAAACAGTTTAACCGTAGATCCACTTTAGAACATGGTCTATGAATCTATTCTGATATTTTGTTTGTATACTTAAACAATATTAACTAAACATTACCATGGAGAGTTCTTGAAAAATATTGTGAGCCAAAGTAGTGCTAAGCCCGGTACACACGATACAATTTCTTGTACACACACAAAAAATGTGTACAATAATACCCACCTCGGTGGCGTAGTTAACTAACGCATTAGTTTCGTGTTGAGCTATACTACCGAGGACTCAAAGATTTCCTAATTGGCTTTCCACTCTCCCTCCACGAACATGCGGGTACTCTTCCTCTAAATTCAACTTTCTCGATTCCTAACCTATTAGCGTAATTATCACATAAGCGTAAAACTCGAACTGGTATTAAATAAATAAAAATTATACATCTCAATGGTTGCATATAAGTTCATACGTCAAGTGTGATTGCATACGATATTCGCACATACAGATAACTTTTTTCATCATCATCATCATTATATATATATATATATATATATAATAATGAAGAGTATGTTTGTCATGAGCATTGCACGCAAAAGTGTGGAATTTTAAAATTAGTAGCTCCTGTGCACGAACATTCGCGCTTATAAACTGAAATTTTAAATTTTTAGATAGATTTATCAAATTAAATTCATTAAAAACTGGATTAGAAGAAATAAAATAAAGACTTTTTTTTTATCTGTTATAAGAATATATACAGTAGAACCGTGGCTTCTTTGGTGATGACTGACAGCTCACAGCTGACTTCTGGCAGTCAGCATTTAGGTATATGCCTAAATTTTGATTGTCAGAAGTGACAGCTGCTAAACAAATGTTTTTGCAAATTATATGGTTCGGCGTAGGGATATATAATTTGGTTTGGTAACTTTTCAAAGCCGTCAGATGTCAGTGAGGGTGAAAGTGCCTACCAATTTTGCCAGAAAAATTATTTTCACATAACTTCCAGGGCTATTTTACATACCACAATGGAAATGAGACCAACGGCTTTACTTCCCCTCCGAAGGAAGTTGTGTTGCGTATTTTTATCGCTCAAGAAGAATTCGTCAGCCCCGGCCTGATGAGCAAACACTTCCCCCCGAGACCACAGAGGTTTTACAAATCGAAAAGGTAGATTGAAAATAGCCTAATTAGGGCGTGTTTGATTTCCAACACCATCGTGACCACAACACATCGTACAGTAAATTGTGTCGTGAGAACCAGGCTTAAGTTTTTCGTGGTGCCCAGAAATAATTCCGAGCTTATTTTTCCTGTGTCCCCAAAGGAAGGATATTATTGCTGTAATTTCTTTCACGGCTTGCAAGGCTGTGAGACTCAAGTTGGGACGCGTTGACCAATCAGTTGATACACAGTGGTACCACTATGTTGGCTTCGTGTGTGGCTGCGGAGTTTATTATTCAATCCGCGGCGACAACCTCCCAGAAACAACCCCTCCTTAGTTCTAGATGGGACCACCTCTCACAGACTTATAGCTTGGAAATACTGCCAACCATGAAAAAACAAACAACAAAAAATATCACCAGATTGGCAGTGTAAATGTTTTTTTTTTAAATTGTTTTTCTTAACACCACGTTTTACTACCCATTCTGTTTAAACGTTTGTCTACTAATTACGCTAATGGGTTGGTAATCGGGAAGGCTGAATTTATAGAAAGGGAACCCGCATTTTCGTGGAGGAAGTGTGGAAAACCATTTAGGGGAAAAAAACTCTTCAGTATATTCTACCGGGGTCGAACCCCGATCTCCCCGTATTTGGCAGTCTAGTCTATTGTGAGAGTATTGTATCACCTTAGACCATGTGGCCACTTAATCGGGTATATTATTGTCTTATTATTAACGCACTAGTTTGATTACACAGTAGAAGACATTTCTTATGTTGTGGTTATTAGTATTTACTGATTGTCATGTAGAATTATATAATCGTGATTGTAAATGATTTCAACATACCAATAATTGGGAAAGTACGTCAAATATATATGAATTAATATTAAATGCGAGTACACTTCCACTAAATATAACCTTCTTAATCCTTAAAACCATTAACGTGATTAGTACATAAGCGTATGACTCGAACGGGTAGTAAGACGTGGTGGGATGGGGGTGGGTGGGATAACCCGGACAGATACTGGGATATGGAGGGGTTGGGGGTAAGGACCAACCAAGATAATAAACTAATTATAGCGTGACGTTTGAATGAGCCTGTTACAGGAACCCCCTAATAAATTAAGGTTACGCTGTGCAGCAAGACATACCTGCTATGCGGGCTGCGGTCTGTACTTCATAAGGCGACTTATGTGTTAGAATATTATAGAGGACAAGAGTAAATGTCAACGTTTGTACAGTTTTTTTTATGGGAAAAAAAACAATTGTTTGACCAAAATCAAATGAGGTATTGCTTCACTACAAATATGGGGTTTAATTTTCATCGCATGGTGACCTAAACAGTTGTTGAATATCTTGTCATGACTGATGAGCATTAGATGAGAAACTTTTTAAATAAAGAGATAAAGTTTTCATGAAATTCCAGGACACCCTTGAAGAATATTCAACAAATGTTGGGGTCACCATATTAAGAAGATTAAACTATCGGTTGTCATCGTAGCACATTAAGTTCAGTAAATAATAAACGAGTTTGTAGAACCTCCAGTTACATTCACTAACAGAACCAAAATAGTTTACCCAAATCGGAAAGGTATTGTTTGTACAGTACAGTGTGGTTGCGACTATCTATAGTAGCCTCATGGCTTCTTTGGTGCTGACTGACAGCTGACAGTTGACAGCTTTAAAAAGTTACCAGAACAAATTACGTATCCCTACGCCTAACCAGATGATCTATAAAAACATGTGTTTAGCAGCTGTCACTCCTGACGGTCAAAATTTAGGTATATACCTAAATGTAGACTATCAGAAGTCGGCTGTGAGCTGTCAGTCAGCACCAAAGAAGCCATGGGGATATTGTACCTTAAAGTGGCGGCATTCCGGACCGGATAATGGAAAAGTCGGATGATATGGGATCCGATTGTCAATAATTTTCAGTATGAGTCTGACTACTTTTATTTTTTTCAGCAAACATTTAACTTTATCTTAATAGAGTCCGTCCATTTTATGATTGCGATGTAAAATAGGAATACTGTTTATTGTAGGTGGATGGTAAAAATTAAATATGAAAGAAATCTTTAAAATCCTTACCCTACAGTACTTTATTTTGGAAATTGGACATAGGTTACAAAGCAAGAATAACAAATTAAAATAGAGCGTCAAATGAATTACATTATGAATTTCGAAAATATTTTACATTTAAAAAAATCCATGCAATCAAATAAAACCGGTTTGAAGAATATTTCAAAAGCTTCGGAAAAAAAAATCCCTTGTTAATTTTAAAAAAATCGCTTAAGTTAGTTTAAAAAAAATTGTTTAGTGTGATTTGCTTCATTTGTAAACACCGTGAACCGATTCTGATAATACAAAGGAACGGATAATCAAAGAACGGATAATCGCGTCTCTAGTATAATTCCATACACTACATCACAAAAAATAAGTTCTAAATAAAAAAATATTTTTGTCTACTTGGCTTTTTACTGTCCGGATAGCCGCATATTTACGCTAATGAAGCCGTGATGAGGAATGTAAAGTTGGAAATGTATCCGCATTTGTGGGAAGAGATAGTTGCAAGTTATTTAGGAAAATACACCTTAAGTACACACGTCCAGGATTCTAACCCCGAATTCCCCGTTACCAGGACATCAGACCATACGAGACTCACAACATAGTCCATGTGCCCATCGATCAAAAGTCCAATAGTGATTATAACATTATTAAATAGATCTATTACTAAACAGAAGGTAAGTAACCTTGACAATAATCAAAGGAAAACCACTTCGGTGGCCGCATGGTTTAAGCCGTTACTCTTGCAATAGACTAGACTACCAATGACGGGAATATCGTGGTTTGAATCCTGGTTGGAGATACTGAGGGTGTTTTTTTTGTAAACTATTTCACACCCTGCCTCCATACAAATAAAGGTACACTTCATCTAAATTCAACCTTCCTCGTCCTTAACGCATTAGCTTAGTTGTGGGATACATATGCGTATAATCCGAACGGGTAGTAGGACTCAAGTGCTTTTAAAAATTAGATTAAAAGTTGCTGTTTATCTAATTTTGAATGTGTTGTAGTTTTTTTTTTGCACCGCGTTTCAATATCCGTTCGGCTTACACACGTGCGTTCTAATTACCAGTGTGGTTTTAGGAAATCAGGATTGTTATATTAAAAGGAAGTTTACAGGCATTTGCATGGGGGAGAGAGAGAGAGCGAGTGAGTAGAAAACCATTTAGGAAAAACCACCCTCAGTACACCCGACCTATATTCGAACCTCGATCTCCCCGTCATCGGCAGCCTAGTCTAATGGGATTGTAGCGCGTTAGACCACGCGGTCACTGAAGTGGGCCGTTGAATAATGTGAATAATAATGGTAGCATCTGCTAAATTAAAAAAACTAATTTTCTTAAAACATAAATAATTGTAAATTACCACACATGGATTCAATAATCTCTTTCCTTCTCCCTCGGACCAACATAGAGGTGTCATTTTTACAAAGTGTTTAT
Source organism: Timema californicum (assembly GCA_902141385.1). NCBI lineage: Eukaryota > Metazoa > Arthropoda > Insecta > Phasmatodea > Timematidae > Timema > Timema californicum. The sequence goes on along the minus strand of CABFOW010002026.1, from coordinate 40,931 downwards.
TCTCTTGACTTTGAATGTTTGTTCTCCTCGTCAATCACGCCTTTCGCCGTTTCCTTTTAATATGTCCACTTCCGTTCCAACCCCCCCCCCCCTTCCCTCCGTCTTCAAACCCATCTTTCAACTGTTGGAATAAGTATTGACGAATTCTCTTTTCCTCTCTTCCAAACCCTTCTCTTCACCTCTGGTGAGCTGATTGTCCGTCCATATGAGAGAAATGAACCTAGTCCTCGTGACGATCTTGAAGACAAGATTTGTGCTCAAGAAAACTTAGCGTAAACTTAACGAAAATATTGTTCAAGTTACGATACAAAAAAAATTACATAATGAGTTACATGTGAGTTTTTACCATGCATTTTACATGAACATTTGAGTCAATGCAATGTGGAAAACATCTTCTGACTATGATATTTGATACATTTCTACTGTTGTTCTTAAGACTGTTGTTTCCTTTGTGATATTGAATTGCACGCCGTGCTAACTATTAATTATTCAACCTAAACGAACAAACATTCCACCACCATTGATTGTCACAGATTATAATAACATGTTTATAGAACCTATTTGTCATTAAATTAAGTCCATAAGAAGGTTTGTCGTAGTTCCACCGATATAATTAATTCCTTTCTATCTTTTGATGAGTGTCAAAGAAATGGCCTTACAGTAATTAAACGGCCGTTTAGTGATTCAGGTGTTTTAAATGTTGAGCGAATAAAAGGGTGAAATATCGAATTAACGTTCCTTTTGAAAAAAAAAAAATTGTAATCGGCGAGATGCGATTTATCGTGTGACGAGTTAAACATAATTGTGTTTTTTTTTTATTCTAGTTTTTTCTTGTGTGTGGTATTCTTTGAAGAAGTGATCAACTACCGTTTCTAATTAATGTCGCGTTTGATATAAGTTTTATGGGATCTACTAGTTCGAAGTCTTTATGCTTTTTGTTCCTTTGTTTTTGTTTTCTACGCGAGAAAAATAATCTTTTCATCGAGATGACGTTTAAGAATTTGTTTAAAATTATAACCTGCTTTATTCATCGGTGTGAAAGAGTGATATTAACAACGGAAACGTTAATTTTTTTACAAACCTTTATTTTAAAATTCGCTTGTAAGTAAAGTGAAGGTGAAATTAACCCCCTTCCACCCCCCTCCCCCTCCTCCCTTCCTGGTGGTGCAAGAGTGGGTGAAATGTATTGCGAGTGTCAGTTGTCAAGAAAATGAATCAACTGGTGCTCCTCATCATAATTCTTCTCGCCATCTTGTCCTTGGTTCGAGTCGTTAAACCGTCTCCGGGGTCCGGGTAAGTTCAAAACAATATCCTTAGACTAGATAAAGAAAACACTTCCGCTTCTTGTAGTTTGAAAGTTATTTATTTTATAGAATTCATCTAGTTAAAAAAATTAAAATGGCGATGTGGGATAACACGAATAAAGAGCAGTGTGTTATTTTTGTAGAAAAACATTATTTTGACCAAACTAAATAGATAGATTTTAATTTTGTTCACATAGTTATATCAACAGGTTGTTTAATATCTGACATGAGCATAGTGGAATTAGATGATAAACTTTTTAAATAAATATAAATTGTCCTTAAATTCTAGGACACCCTTGACATACATTCAACAACTGTTGATATTAACATGTGAGGGAAATTAAACTCTTTGTTTCTACTGGCACAATATTTTATTTATTTTGGGCCAAAAAATGTCTTGCTACAACGCATCACCTACATTCCAATCTTAAGGATGCTGCATGCACATCACTTAGACGGGATTGCGGGGGTTTGGACCTCAGGATTACATTATAAAATATTTCAATTGTTTAAAAAAAACACGTAGCAATATAAAAAAAATCATTAAAATTGGGGGGAAAATTGTGCCAGTGTAAGTCAAATTTTGAAAAATAATTATTTTTAACTGTTTTAAAAAATATTTGTTTATTCTCTTGGGATACTACATAGAATATTAATAATTTTGAAAACAAAATTTTACTACTTTAAAAATACTTAACCCATATTCTAGCAATGAAAATAAGACAGGAAAAAAAATAAAGCTTAAGTTCGTTCATTGTAACAATCTTTTATTTAACATTTTAGAAAACATTCTAAAATAATATTACGTAAGGAGAGTTGATAGATTAAAACTAAAGACTTAGATAGTGATTGATAAAAGGATTAATGAGAAAGAAAAAGCTAAAAAGTTAAATTAGAGTTCCTGTAACCATCATCAACACAGGAACACTGTTAAAAGGAGTAAGGGACGTCAATTATTCCAAAAAAAGACTTAGATACATGTTTATATAATTCTTTATAATCTCTTAAAATTAAATAACGTTTCTAATCAATGTAGCCCACATTATATTAATTTATCTTATCTCCTCCACTTTTATTTTTAACTGGTGTAATCGATTTTACCCCCCTCCTTACCCCCCATTTAACTTATTGTTAATGTTTATGTAATCTGTCACCTTATTTCAAATAATTGTTATTTCTCAGTAAATCATATCACCCTATTTAACTTTTTTAACTACTCAATCTCACTGTATTTAATGATTTGAATTGTAACTTTCACTTTATTATTCTGTTACTTTTTTCCACTTATATCAATTAATTTTGTCTGACCATCTCGTAACTACGTTTTTTCAATCACGTTATATTTCATATAATTATTTTACTTATGCTCTTATTCTACTTTATATTTAACTCCTTTTTTAAACTGTATTAATTGTTTATACTTAGCTTATTATTTTTAATTAAGCCATTCTATTTGTTATGACCATATTACACCTATTGTTTTGTTAGATTCTTCACTTGCAGGTTTATTTATAAATATTGTCAACCATATATTTTTAATTCATATTACTGGCCCCCCCTTTGACTCATATTATTTTATATGTTTTTATTTAACCTAAGATTCTTATTAAAATAAAATGATTTTAACGCATTAATTTCACTTTCCATTGATTTAACTTTTTAGCTTTTTCTTTCTCATTAATCCTTTTATCAATTACTATCTAAGTCTTTAGTTTTAATCAATCTTTTATTTAACAAAAACAAAACTAATTTTTTTATTTTGTTTCACTTTTCCTGCCAAAATATTGTTGGTATTTGTTTTAATATATAACATTTTGCTGTCCAATTATACAAATGTTGGAACAATTTTTAACAAGTGAATAAAGTGTGACGGAAGGTAGTTTATCAATGTACCAGCACTAGTAGTTTCATGAACAGTAGACCACTCCCTTCATATTCTAATCGTAACTACAGTCTCACTAGTTGTTCTATGAACAGTAGACTTCACTCCCTCCATGTTCTAATCGTAACTACAGTCTCACTAGTAGTTCTATGAACAGTAGACTTCACTCCCTCCATGTTCTAATCGTAACTACAGTCCCACTAGTAGTTCTATTAACAGTAGGCTTCACTCCCTCCATGTTCTAATCGTAACTACAGTCTCACTAGTAGTTCTCTGAGCAGTAAACTTCACTCCCTCCATGTTCTAATCGTAACTACAGTCTCACTAGTAGTTCTCTGAGCAGTAAACTTCACTCCCTCCATATTCTAATCGTAACTACAGTCTCACTAGTAGTTCTCTGAGCAGTAAACTTCACTCCCTCTATGTTCTAATCGTGACTACAGTCTCCCTAGTAGTTCTGTGAGCAATAGACAACATACCCTCCATATTATAATCGTAACTACAGTCTCACTAGTAGTTCTGTGAGCAATAGACAACATACCCTCCATATTATAATCGTAACTACAGTCTCACTAGTAGTTCTGTGAACAATAGACAACATACCCTCCATATTCTAATCGTAACTACAGTCTCACTAGTAGTTCTCTGAGCAGTAAACTTCACTCCCTCCATGTTCTAATCGTTACAGTTTCACAAGTAGCTATGTGAGCAGTAGACTTCACTCCCTCCATGTTCTAATCGTTACAGTTTCACAAGTAGCTATGTGAGCAGTAGACCTCCCTCCATGTTTTAATCGTAACTAAAATCTCAATAGTAGTTATTTGAATAGTAGAACTCACTCCCTCCATCTTCTAACCGTAACCACAGTATCATTTGTAGTTTTTTGAACTAGATTTCACTCTCTTCATGTTTTAATCGCTACTACAATCTAGGTAGTAATTATATGATCATTAGACTACACTCCCTCCATCTTCTAATCGCTACTACAGTATCACAAGTAGATATTTGAACAGTAGACCTCACTCCCTCCATGTTCTAATCGTAACTATAGTCTCACAAGTAGTTTTGTGAACAATAGACTTCACTTCCTTTATTCAAAAAATTACACGTACATCATGTTTATAATTTATTTCATGTTCTTATCGTTACTAAAGTCTTATCCTCTCTCTTGGGACTTCCAGTTGGAAAAATTAATTAGTTTTTTTGAAGTAGATAGTATTTTTCCTTGGTGATCAAGCTAGACAGGAAATAAATAAATACTATATATAGTAGTATAATATTATATTCGTATAGAATAACCATTGTTCGCGTGATTATTAACGTAATGTTCTCAATATATGTTAAAATTGAAAAAATACGCCCTAAGTACCCGATCTATTGCTTATAATTTTAAATCTAAATAACTTGAGGTAAGATACTAAACGGAATAAACTTTTGAGCAACCACCAACAAATATCCAGATTGAAAAACTAGGGGCAAATATCATTTGCCCCCTAGGCTAAAAAAAATGATCCCTGCCAAATTAAAATTAGCCCATTCGTATTTTTCAGTTATTGCGTAATAAACAAATATACATATTTCTGAGCAGCCGCCATTTTGAAACGTACAACCAGATCTAAGATAAAACATGTTGTTCAGTTTTGGTATAAAAACTATCACTGCCAAATTTCGTTAAAATCGGTCCACGGATTTGAGCGAGGTCGCAGAACAAAAATTCGGATGGACGAAATACTAACTGGTCGATTTAAAACAGAATCTCGCTACGCCCGGTCATAGTGAACGACCAGCCTCAGTGGCGTAGTTGGCTAACGCGCTTGTCGTGTTGAGCTTGACTGCTGAGGACGGGGAGATCGAGGTTCGAATCTCGGTCGGGTGAACTGGGGGTGGTTTTTCCTAAATGGTTTTCCACTCTCCCTCCACGAAAATGCGGGTTCACTTCCTCTAATTTAACCTTCCCAATTCCTAATCCATTAGAGTAATTAGTACTTAAAGCGTATAACCCGAACGGGTAGTAAGACGCGATGCTAATATATTATATAGTGAACGGCTAAACAACCCTACCCGTGGTGGGCCCGGCTGAATGTCAAGCCCCGACTGCGAGGTTTGTGAGTCTGACGCCTCTCCCAACGCCACCACCGGTACGTGTTTGACATTCCAGTCCACAGAAGTGCAAGCCAAGGAATACCTGCTGAAGCTTATCTCTTTTTTAGTTCTCGAATGTCGCCACCTTCAGGTCAAACATCCGCTAGGGTGCGTCTATTATTTGAGTTCCGGTTTGAACAGAGCTCTTGAACTAGTGACTCAGTAACATTTCAAATATCGACTATATCACACACAAATGGTACGGTGTACCACGCAGATTTTCGCCCACTTTGATCTAAAAATTGATATTTACAACAAAAAAAACTCGTATTTATGAAACGAAATAATAGGTCTAGACATTGTTGCAGAAACACTATGACAAAGGTTATAAATGAAATAATATGCACAGTTTCTTACGCTGTGGCATTAGCAGCTAGGAATACTGTTACAGAAAAATTGAGAAAAGAGAAACATTATTGTCCACTAAAGAGAATAATAATCTAATTAATTTTCTAAGACCTGAATTAAAGAGTATATATATATATATATGTATATACATACATTCGTATTTGAATGATTATTAGAAATTTTCCAATTTTCATCATTTATTTCTATATATATATTTGCTTATAGCTCAGAAATTACAGGTTTTATAAAAATAGGTTTCAAGTAAAAGATTTGTATCTTTAATAGTACTACAATTTTAAATTATACTTTATTTTTTATCTCAAATAGTTACGGAGAAATAAATGATGAAAATTGGAAAATTTACCTTGTGTCAAGTACTCTCAAAGTCATTGTCATAGTAAAATGAGAATTGCCTACTTGTTTATAACAATAAACTGTATCTAGATATAGATTACAATGTAATCAAAATCGTTTGAAAAAATTTCGGAGATTTTTTTTTTTTGCCCTTCAGTAAACTACTCTTAATTTTAGGATTACATATCTAATTCCAAAAATCCTTTGTAAAGACCTAAATGACCCCCCACCCCCTTCCCAGATAGCAAGTTTAGACCTAATCGATAAAATAGTTCTTTGTTATAGTCCGATATATAGATTGACAGATGGTACCGCAAAAATCAATTTCTTTTTGTTTCTGAGGGTCATTAAACGTCGACATTTTTCAAAATCTCGAGCTCGATTTATTTTTGACGATCACAATACTTCTCTCGTCAAGATATCGAGATAAAGTAAAAAAAAACACTCCATGGTGTGAGCCCTTAAGCGAGCTACACTGACCAAGCGTCCTTCGTCATTAGCGATGATAGTGCCAACATTTGTGGATATATGGTGTCATGTGGTCAGCACAACGAGATCTCCAACCATTAATCTCAGTTTTATAAAATGGAGCTTCTACTTATTTCAAGGCTGAGTTTTATTCCGTTCCAGGGAATCGATCCCGGGACTTCTGGATCGGTTGTCGAGTACTCCGACCACTATACCGAAAATAAAAAGGTAAAGTTTAACCATATGATGGACTACACTTAGATTAAAATATTTAATGGGCCTAACGCCTTATATCTACATCTGATGAAAAACTAAAATTTTGGTTTATTGTCTTTTTTTTTACAATTCAAGTTTGGTAATCGAAATATATATATTATTTTTAGCACCGCGTCTTACTACCCGTTTGGGTTACACGCTTATGTACTAACTACGCTAGTGCTTTTAGAGATTATGAAGGCTATATTTGGCGTAAGTATACTCGCACTTGCCTAGAGGAAGAGTGGAGAACTATTTTTGGAAAAACCACTCTCAGTACACCTGACTGAGATTCGAACCTTGATCTCCCCGTCATTGGCAGTCTATTATTTATTATTATTATTATTATTATTATTATTATTATTATTCAGCACCACGTGCTTGCAGTCTATTATTTATTATTATTATTATTATTATTATTATTATTATTCAGCACCACGTGCTAACACCCGTTCGTTTATACGCTTTAGGTACTAATTACGCTAATGGATTAGGAATTAGGAAGGTTGAATTAGAGGAAGTGAACCCGCATTTGCTTGGAGGTAGTGTGGAAAGCCATTTAGGAAAAACCACCCCCAGTTCACCCGACCAAGATTCGAACCTCGATCTTCCCGTCATTGGCAGTATATTTTGCTGCAAGAGTAGTGTCTTATACTATGCAACCACCGGACGGGGTGAAATAATTTTAATGTAGAAAGACACGTTGTTTTTTGTGCAGGCTACCTGCATATTTACACTGATTGTAAAGAGATGAGAGAAGTATAATTTAGTAGCAATTGAGAGAAAGAGAGAGTAGTACAGTATTTTGCGAAAACCCATCTTCAAGTGCACCCATCTGGGATTTGAGCCCCGGTCTTTCCACTACAAGCTAATTAAACCATAAGAGGCTAAGTCTCAGACTTCTATGCTGGCGGCCGAGGTTCAATCCTCGGTCCCGGCACAGATTTATCTGATTACCAAACCCTTCCTTCACTTCCTCCATTTCATCTCACAATCACCCTACCATTACACATTAGCGTAAGTGCGTATAACCCGAACGGGTAGTAAGACGCTGTTATGATAATAATAATAACAACATAAGAGGCTAACGCCTTAGCCTGCTTGTGCATTGATGTGGGTTAGAGGGGTAGGTCGACTATTTCTGACAACTGAACGTACGTAAAACCACAATACAATTGTTGAATTATTATTTTTAAATAGCTTTATCAAAATAGAATAAAATTAGCAAGCACTAGCGCCATTTTGTATTGGACACACTTGACTCATTTTGTAACTTATCCTCTATAAATAGTGTAGATTTGATCAAAATCGCTAGAGACGTTTTATTTATTTATTTGAGATATTTAACGTGCATTTTCTGAACCGACTGATTATATTAGCACACGAGAATTTCTACGAGCGAGAGCGAAAGGCTCTACCAATTTTGTTGGGAAAGGTATCCTCACATACCTTCCAGGGTATTTTTTTTACATGCTATAATCGACATGGGACCAACGGCTCAACTTCCCCTCCGAAGGAAGTTGTGCTACGGATTTCAATCACTCAAGAAAAATCCATCGACCTCAGCTGGGTTTGAAGCCACGAACATCGGGGCCTAAAGCTAGCACTTTACCTCAAGGTCACCGAGGTAGAAAGGAATATTTACCCTTAGTTAAATCTCACAATGTAGGCCTACAACATGTACAAGACAAAAAAATTCAAAATTACATTTTACTTATACTATACAGCATGGATATTCGTAGTTCAATTCTACTTCGGTAATACAACATGAACCACAACAACAAAAATTCGAAATTCCATTTGACTTCGATGATACAAAATAAACAACAACAAAAATATTATAAGTTCATCTTGACTTTGATGATACGACGTAAAGAAACAACAAAATAATTATATTCTAAATTAAATTAGACTTTCATAATACAACAAACAACAACAAAAAATATTCTGGATTCAAATTTGACTTCGATTATACAACATGAAAAAACAACAAAAATATTTGTAATTAAATTTGACTTCGATAAGAGTTTATTATTATTATTATTATTATTATTATTATTATTATTATTATTATTATTATTACAAGCACTGCGTCTTATTACCCGTTCGGGTTGTAAGCACTTACGCCATTGTGTAATGTAGGGTGATTGTGATATGAAATGGAGGACCTACAGCTTAACGTGGGATCCGAACCACGGTGGAGGCCTGGCATTCCACACATTCACAAGATATGATTAATACACGTCTTGTCAAAGGTGAAGGAAGGGTTTGGTAGTCATATAAATATGTGTAGGGACCGAGGATTGAACCCTGAGCCCCCAGCACAGAAGTCAGACAGCTTACCCCTAGACCATCAGGTCACCCGATAATTGTTAATATATTCTATTAAACTAATTTAACTCAGCTTGTTCCTAACGTCGATAAAACATAGTATAGTAATAATTATTTGCTACATTTTTAAATAATAATTTGTGATTTCCAGAAACCAGTCAACCCTCGAGAAGACAGTGTCGGCGATGTTCGGGAACCCTGACCAAGGTGGCAGGTGCCGTTGGTTGCGCGGCTCCCGCAAGCAGAACCGCATGTGCCGTCGAGACGCCGGCGTCCCCGAAACCCTTCAGGCAGCCAGGACGCTCGCTACCACCCACTGCTCGGAGCAGTTCCGCTACGACCGCTGGAACTGTTCCTCTACTCTAGGCAACACTCATTTCCTGCACAAGGGTAGAGGTAAGTTTATGTGTCTTATCCCCAATCCGGGACATCCTCATGGAGGCGTCGATATGTTTGGATTAACGACTGTAGGATTGAAAGGAAACATACCTACATTTAAGAGCGTTCATCATAGGCCGAACTTGGCTCCCGGCTCGCGCGAGGTATTATGGGAGTAAAAAGGAGAAGAAAAGACCTAAGATATGCCAGAAATGTGTGCAGTACATTCGTATTTGAATGATTACTCGAAATTTTCCGCGGTGACGATGGGAGACAAGGCGACAAAGTTTCTTGTTAATAACTACAGTATGTCCCTGTTATGACAGAATGAAGATTTGTGCACAGTGCTTATCTGTTAAAGACATTCTAAAATGGTGAGGAAAAAGACCGTCCTTTTCAACGCTGTTTTTATCCAATTCTCATATAATATTTCAACAATGTTCCGTATTAAGAACCTCTATCTCCCTTAATGTTTAGTAAGAAATGCTCCACGTGCAATAGTGTTGATGTAAATTTACGATTTCCAGCCGCCTGTATCACAAAGATGATTTGCATGTGATGCACGCTCTTGAGTGAAGGAAGGGTTGAAAATAATGTATTCACGCCTCAATTTTCAAAGGGAATGCCTTTAAGAAAATGTAAGCTTTTTTTATCTTACAATATTGATAACATAAATGTAATATATTATTAGTTTTATTCTATAGGTATTGATAAAATATATATATATATATCAAACGTGACAGCTACAGATCATATGACCTGACGTACAGGAATGTGTCAGATGATTTAGTAGCTTTTCTACCTCACAAGAGCGAGGAAGCACACCAAGATATGGATCAAAATCGCGCGGATAAAGAAACAACTGCAAAACGTGGTAACATTGCAAACGCCTTGTGCCCACATTGAGGGCGGAAATGAACCATCGTGTTGAATGTAACTCTTACAAAATATATTCGGCAAACGCTAATAGCTTTTCATCATTTGTTGTGAGATACTCCAAAGCACAAATTCTGCTTTTGTGCTTTTTCAGTCTCACCCCAGCTCCCCACTTTCCGGCCAGAGGGGGGATTTCAGCATTTCGATTTGGGGGGTAGGGGCGAACATAGAGCCTGGGCTGGTCCCCCTTGTCTAATATTACCGAGTGTATATCCGGGATTCTCAGAAATGGTCCCAAAGGGTCATCCGCCCTTCCTGTCAGTGAATCATTTCTAGTCACGGCTCTAGTTAAAAATATAGATACTTAATATTCATAAACATTCACATAAATTATAATTTCAGACAGACGAACACTTCATAATTGCAAGATAGTTACGATTGGCTGTCGGAGATGGCGAGCAACCTATGAACCCATTTCCAGGGATCCCGATTGAGGCTGGCAGCAAAGTAAAATACAATAGGTGTTGTTTTAAGCCAATTACATAATTATCACTAAAACTACTTCGCTTTCTCTGTTGAAATAATAGATGAATCGGTATACTCCATCAGAAATTTGTTTGAGCCAAAAGTGAATAACGCTTGTCGACTGATATTTAGTTGTTTTTTGTGTCCTACAAATATTGGGAAGAAACTGACCCTTTAACACCTTTTCTCTCCCCTCCCCCCCAACAAATTCCGCCTATGCTTCCGACATAACTGAAAGCGAGAAGATTCGACAACCATCGTCCGAAAGAAATAGCTAAGACATGCAGTTCCCACAGCGGTGATATTCGGTATAGTCCGCGGGTGACAGCCGTACCGTTGTGAACACAATGTCACACATCGCCATATCAATGTGTTGCTCCGTTATTTCCAACAGTTTATCGGGAGACGGCGTTCCTCCACGCCATCTCCGCGGCCGCCATAGCGTACTCCGTGTCCCGCGCATGCGCGGACGGCAAACTGACCCGTTGCAAGTGCGCCGAGGAGAAGGATCCTCAAGAGACGAGGAGGACCTGGCGCTGGGGAGGCTGCGGCGACAACGTCAAGTTCGGACGACGCTTCACCCGGAACTTTCTGCAGCTGAGGAGCGTCGGTCAGGATACCACGGCCGCCCTCCTGAGATACAACAGCGAGGTCGGCATCCAGGTAAGGTTGCCACGTAGTGGTCTAACGCGTTACTATCGTGTTGGACTAGACTGCTGGTAACGGGGAGATTGGTGTTCGAATCTCGGTCGGGTGCACTGAGGGTGTTTTTTTTCCTAAAATGGTTTTCCACGCAAATGTGGGTACACTTCCTATAAATATAAACTTCCTAGTCCCTAAAACCAATAGCGTAATTAGTGCACAAGCTTATAACCAGAGTGGGTAGTAAGACGCGGTGCTAAAAAAAA
>CABFOW010002026.1:10974-28107 GCA_902141385.1 Timema californicum | reverse complement strand
AAAAAAAAAAAAAAAAGAGTTAGGTCCTGCCCCGTAGAAGAATGACTACCGAGAAGAACATCTTGATATTGATAAGGTCGAAGGGGTATTTCTCTCTCTCTTTATCTTCTGATATTTATTGTGGACATGATTCTGTTGGTATCTGTGGGCTCGAGCTCTTTTTGTCTTTTCGATGTCTGGATGATGGAGGTGTTGCTAGGCTTGGAGGGATTGTCATTGGAGGGGAAAAAACAGGTCGGACTTTATTGGAGACTGTCGTCGGAATAGCTTGAAGCAGAGGTTTATTTATTAACCTTTCTCAACATGCACAGCCTTTATTTTATTTTATTTATGAATTTCATGTCCCCCCTCCCTCCCCTTTCTCGCCACTTTTACCAAAATTGACCAAGGGTTAAGTGTTATTTTAGTATGTGTGTGTGTATGTGTATATATATATATATATATATATGTTAACGGCGATGCGTCTAAATCAGGCATTCTATAGAATTTCTAATTGGTTTTAGCAAAGTATGAAATAAATTAGTTTTGCTGTTGTATTTTATACTTTTCGTAGGAAGAATTTATAGAATAATCAATCATTATATATTACCGAGAAAAATAACCAACCTAATCTAACCTTACCTTACTACCATATTCAAAAATAACCTAACCTGACCAACTTAAATCCTAGGAATGAGGTGAAATTGAAAAAAATTTGTGCAAGACTGATAAAACTAGATAAAATAGTTGATAACATATTCCAGGACTTCAAAAAGACAAAGAGCTTGAAAATAAGTATGAAATACAGCAGTAAAACTCGTTTATTTCATACTTTGCCAAAACCACTCTGGCATTATATAGAACGCCTAAGCATTTTGTGGAATGATTAGCCAGTAGTAATGTACTGTTGGCCAGGGGTATTTAACGTGCATTTTCTGAACCGACTGATTATATAAGTGTATAATGTGGTTACATATTGGTGATTATAATTTCAAAAAATGAAAGACTATTGATATTCTTCACTAGACATGAAGACCCGCCAGGTACTCAAACCAGGCCCGGTACCAAGAGCAAATCGGGCGTTGTCTACCTATGACATCATCGACGGTCACGCTAATATTCCCCACGATAGTGAATTTACGTTTATTACGCGAGTTTTAAAGATATAACGTTGAAACGAAAATCATAAATTCTTAAATAATTCTGAAAATACTCCTACAGTGTCACAAAATTATTATTTTTATATTTAAGTAATTTTTTGTAAGCATTTGTATGCACCCTTTACAATTTAGGCTACTTGGCTTAGTCACAAAAAGGTCCTGTTGGAGTCTTACTGCCAGGATGTATATAAAAAAGTATGTGGTAGCAAATGTCTATCTAAAATAAAGAAAAAGATAGAATTAAAAAGCAAGTCAATGTTTTCAAGTGGCTGTGTAAACTCGTCAGAGGAAGAGGGAAAGTGTTATCACTAGATAAACTAGAAGCCTCTCAGAGAGTGAACTGCTTATTTTCTTCCCTCTCTTTCTATCTCGTACATTGGTGTCTAAGTGTGATAGCTCTTAGACTGCTTAGATGAGTCAAGTTAAAATGCAACCCGCTTCGCAAAATAGTTTTGAAATCTCCAAGCATGCAACGTCGTTAAGATGCAGCGAAATCTTATTCGAATAAGGGGTATCTGGCAACAACAAAAAAAGTTTTTGAGTGACCTTTGGACACTCTCTTATCAAATATATAAAAAATATTTACAGTGTCCTTCATCTGGATTTTTTTTTTATTAGACTCTTCTTAAAACTATATGAAGTGATCCTTTCCCATAAACCTTTTGAAATGTGAACGAACCTAGAAGCTATTTATAATGCTCTTAACATAGAATTAGATGCCTATTATAGAAGCTATTTGAAGTGGTCTTCCTCCGGCCATTTTTTTTTTAATTGGGTGACTTTTGGAGTGTCCTCAGCTGAAAAATTTAGAAATACATTTTATCTGTAATATTTTAATATGTAGAGAACGACAGTTAATTTGTCTCCACAGAGGTAGTTGACCATCCCCTTTCCCCTCCTGCCTTCTTTGACACCAATCATTGATTTTTTGACTTTAGTTTGGACTATTTTTAAAATCTTTGTTTTCACTTTTATGAAATAAAAGCAATGCACAAAAATTAATACGTAGCTCAACTGAACACTGAGATGTTACACACATGACTAAGTATTTAAATCTAACTTTATTTACTGCCCAACTCTATATGTCAAATTTAGTTTCAGTACGAAAATTATATACTCCGTGTAAATTTTCAAAAACATTTTGAAACTAAGGATAAGACTAGGCCAAACCATTTATATATATTTGTGAAAAATTGTAGTTAGGTTCCTTCGTATGAGACCTCACCTGGTGGATTGTTCTTCAGTACGTGATAGGCTTTTTATTGATTGTCATTCATATTTAGTTTTGGATTTATTTAATTGTCTACATTTTTATTTTTTTTAACTTGTAAATCTGGATCTCGATTCCTTGCCCCTAGAAGTCCCGGGCTCGGTACCACTAACTACAGTTTTCATACGAATATTTAAAAGCTAATAAGCTACTTCCACGAATTCATAATTCAGGTGATGTTATTTGCAGTTGTAACATTTGATAACTCACATCAATGGCTATAAAATAACACCAATAAGTAACATGTTCGCAATATTGGCAGCAAAAAAATATATTTAAATAGCCCTTTCTATGAAAACTGAACTGTAGTTTGACGGTAGAGTGATAATGTGGATAGCCGGAAGTCCTAGATATTATTATTATTCATCCATAATATATGAGGAAACTAATTGAATATTTTGAATAATTATTAATATGAGATTTATTTTGTGAAAATTGTATTATTTTTTTTACATTTCATAAATGTGCCAAAGTTTAACCAGTCTTAAAGTTCAAAAATTGATTTGGTAAAAGCCAAAGAAAACATTATTTTCAGATGTTTAGTACGAACAAGAGCCAAAATGGTTTTATTACCTAATCCAAGGTAATACAATTTTCATTTAGGCCATTTTTTTAGATATCTGGACATGAATAAGAAAATCACCCGCTTCAATGGCCGCATAGTCTAAGGGGTTAATCTCGCATTAGAGTAGACTCCTGATGACGGGTAGATCGTGGCTTGATCCCGGTCGGGTGTACTGTGGGTGGTTTTTCACATATATTTTCCCACTCTTTCTCCACGCAAATGTGGGTACACTTTTTGTAAATCCAGCCTTATTCACCCCTAACCCATTAGCGTAATTAGTAAATAAATAACCCGAACCGGTTGCAAGATACGGTGCTAAAATAAATCCTTTTTAGAGGAAAAATCCTCACCAGTGTTTCTAGTCGGGTTTAAACTCGGACATCCAGAATCAGAATCAGGAACATTACCAGTGCTATCCTGGCATCAGTATCTAATATTATCTGTTTACATTTAACTAGGAGAATTCGTGTTTATAAAATGGTATGGCCCTCAAATAAATTAAAGTGTGCTTTCCTGCAGGGTCCACAAAATGCCACTCTCTTACTAGTTCCTCCGAGGTTAACTGAGACAGAAGAGATGAGACATGTCAGGAATCCTATTAGCCACTACGGCAATGTTCCCAAGAGGTGGAACAAACCATAAAGGATTGGTAGTGTCGAAAATTATACTTGCCCCTCCAGAAAATGTTCCATTGAAGGTTCACTAAAGTAGAAGAGAAGGAACATGTCAAAAATGTCTGCTTGACTTTCCATAAATGGGCCACAGAGGTCAAAAATTCTACCTGTCATCCCAGCAGTGTGTCACAGAAATTTACTAACACAGAAGGAGCATGTAAAAAATTCTAACTGTCATTCCAAAAATGAGTCACAGAAATTTACTAACACAGAAGGAACATGTCAACAATTCTACCTGTCATTCCAAAAATGTGTCACAAAGATTTACTAACATAGGAGGAGCATGTAAAAAATTCTAACTGTCATTCCAAAAATGTGTCACAAAAATTTACTAACACAGGAGGAACATGTCAACAATTCTACCCGTCATTCCAAAAATGTGTCACAGAAATTTACTAACACAGAAGGAGCATGTAAAAAATTCTAACTGTCATTCCAAAAATGTGTCACAGAAATTTACTAACACACAAGGAACATGTCAACAATTCTACCTGTCATTCCAAAAATGTGTCACAGAGGTTTAGCAACACAGAAGGAACATGTAGAAAATTCTAACTGCCATTCCAAAAATGTGTCACAAAAATTTACTAACACAGAAGGAACATGTCAACAATTCTACCTGTTATTCCAAAAATGTGTCACAAAGATTTACTAACACAGGAGGAACATGTCGACAATTCTACATGTCATTCCAAAAATGTGTCACAGAGGTTTACTAACACAGGAGGAACATGTCAACAATTCTACATGTCATTCCAAAAATGTGTCACAGAGGTTTACTAACACAGAAGGAACATGTAGGAAATTCTAACTGTCATTCCAAAAATGTGTCACAGAGATTTACTAACACAGAAGGAACATGTCAACAATTCTACCTGTCATTCCAAAAATGTGTCAAAGAGATTTACTAACACAGAAGGAACATGTCAACAATTCTACCTGTAATTCTAAAAATGTGTCACAGAGATTTACTAACACAGAAGGAACATGTCAACAATTCTACCTGTAATTCTAAAAATGTGTCACAGAGATTTACTAACACAGAAGGAACATGTCAACAATTCTACCTGTCATTCCAAAAATGTGTCACAGAGATTTACTAACATAGAAGGAAAATGTCAACAATTCTACCTGTAATTCTAAAAATGTTTCACAGAGATTTACTAACACAGGAGGAACATGTCAACAATTCTACCTGTCATTCCAAAAATGTGTCACAGAGATTTACTAACACAGAAGGAACATGTCAACTATTCTACCTGTAATTCTAAAAATATGTCACAGAGATTTACTAACACAGAAGAGAAGAAACATGTCAACAAATATTACATGTCATCCAGGCAATGTTTTATTAAGGTCTATGCAAAGCAAATGGGAATGAACACACATGATATGTAATATTGCGAGTCTGGGCTACACTCTCTTAGCCCAGTTTGTGTAAATATTAGCCGGTACTAAAACGCACCTTTGCCCAGGAAATTTAATTTTAATGTGTTTTGTCTTTTGTTGCAAAGGCTCTTTTGTTAAAAAAAATTATAGATTATAATTCTTTGTGATTTTTTAAAAGAAATTAATATATTTTCACTACACACTGATTGATTCATAAAATTATCATTTAACTATACTAGACTCTCAACAAACAAACCTCGTAACGTTAATTTACCAACTTCAGGGGTCAAATTGTATAAGGCGTCACACTCGTGTTACGCTGGCCCCCTGATAAAGGGGTGATAGGGATTAGGATTATGCTTGATCTAAGCTTGACAAGCTTAGAAACTCTAATCATCAAGAACACTCACGTTTTGTTTTTGTTTTTTGTCACCGCGTCACACTGCCCGTTTGGGATGAAGGTATTCGAAAAAATTACTCTTATATTTTCTTACCACCATTCTTATACCTTATTCCCAATATATACATTTCAAACTACCTAATATAAGGTATTTTTTTTATTATATTTTAGTTTGTGGTCCTAGGTTAAGTTAGTTTGTAAAGCACACATTGATACAACCTTGTATTTATAAATTGAACGTCAGATACTTTTATAATAACAACAACTAAAACCCAGCTTCTGAGTGACAAGGTTTTAATTTATGTTCCCTTGTTTTGATAGCACTTAATTTTACTCTCTCCCATTTTATGCCCTCCCCGGTTCGTTGTTTTGTTTTTTTATACCTGTGAGGTGTAGTTGTCCCAGTAAAGGGACACACATACCACTGTGGCAAAAGTTATGACTTGACTGACAACGTGGACTCTTTAAACTGTCCACTGTTTAACTCATTCCTCAAAGGGGGGAGGGGGGGGGGCGGGGAAGAATGCAGTAGTCTAAACATTTCTAAAGCTTCAGCGCGAGTGAAGATGGTTACAAATAGTTTGGATAACACGATCATGTGAAAGAAGGCCGTTTTTTTTCTTCTTGATAGTGAACATAAAATTGAACTATTTATTACGTTTTCAAAAAAAAAAAAAGTTTATCTATTCATCCCAGTTTTTTTAGAAAATAAAAGTTATCTTTAAATAAAATGTTCCCTAAAGCAATTTTTTTTAAATAATCGTAATGTGTTTTAAGTGTGTGCGGGTTTTTTTGGTAACACCAACATTTCAAAGTACGATGTCTTAGCTCAGCTGGTAGCGTGTTTGGCTACTGGCTAAGAGTACTGGAATTGATTCCCAACATGTCCAAAAATATATATATCGTTTGAGATACGAAATATCTAAATATTGTAAAGTGACATTTCTATTAAAGATAAAAAATCTTTTATTTGAAATATATTTTTATAAAACCTATAACTTCTGAGCTATAAGCAAAAATATATATATACTTTTTATTTCAGGTCTTTGAAAATTAATTTGGTTCTTATGCTCTTTGGTGGCCAAAGATATTTCTATTTTCTCAATTTTTCTGTAACAGTGCTCCCTAACGCCATGGAGTAAGTAACAATGTATATTATTTCATTTATGATCTTTGGTGTAGTGTTTCTACAACAATGTATAAACTTATTATTTCGTTTCACAAATCTTAGGAGTTTTTATTAAATGTTTATTTTAAGATAAAAGAGAGAGAAAGTCTGCGCGCGAATATCTTGAGCAGTTCAATGTATGTGAGCTTTTTAACACCATATTAAAGCCTCATTCAGTAACACTGATGTTATCTTTCTGATAACTGAGGCCATATAAGTTGGTCGGCGTGATTGGAGGGAAGAGTAAGGGGGGCGGAGGGGGGGAGGGGTTAGGAGATAACCATCACTTGAAACAGCTTTTCTTCGCGAACCTGATGAAAGAAAGATACCGCCGTAAAACGCTTCTGGTGTTCCATCCCGTAGTCTTCGCATTCCTTCCTAGTCCCCGTTTGGACCTTCATTTTTTTCTCTCTCTTTCTCACACGCTTGTATGGGTCATCTGAACAAAAGTAGAGAATCATTTGTATCTTCTACCCTTTTTGTTTTTCATTCCCAGGGATACTAGAAAAGAAATTTGGGATTCCGAAGACTTGTCGAGATTGGTCGCGATTAGAAAGTCGAGACGGTAGAGGTAGTGATGACAGCATTTATTTTTTTTGTAAAGAAATGGGAGTAATTTTGAGAATGTACAAATGACATAAAACAAACGTTTGGATATAATTTATCTCTACCTTTATAAAATGTTTTCTGTATTTAATAATTATCATAATATGACCAAACTAGCAAAACTAAATATTTTGACATTTAGATTTGTTTATAAATTTATAAAATGAATAATTTGTTTTTATTTCTCATAACAAATTAGAAGGACTTCAAACGCAGAATAAAAATAACTTTTGAGGAATTTGTCAATTTTTGGGATGACTGCAAAGAAAGTAAAATATTAAGTATGCTTATATCACTCACATATGATATAATATATAGTATTTAAACTCTTGATTATTATTATTATTATTATATGTTCTGTTTTACGACAGCTTCATTCCGTTTGTCAGTGAAACTCAGACCACCAATGCTCCCTGTCCTCTGCCTCCTGCTTCAGCTCCCAGAATGTTATACTTTCCTTCAAGTCATCCAATATTTGAATCCTACTTCTTCCTAAGCTCCTCTTTCCCTCAACCTTTCCTTCTATGACGTTCTGCAGAAGAAAGTTCCTCCTAAGGATGTGTCCGATCCAGTTTGATCTGTGCCGAAGAATCACATCCAAAATGGTTCTATTTTCACCCACTCTTCTTATGACTTCTTTATTTGTCCCCCTGATCTTCTCAAGTCTTCTCCAGCTCCACATTTAAAATCTCACCAAGTATTTCTTTTCCATCTTCCTGAGAGTTCAAGTTTCTGCTCCAAATGTAGCATTTTATCAGTTTCGTCCTCAGTTACAAACTCAACTTGCTGGTCAGCAGTAACCTCTTCTTGTTGAAACCTTCCTGGTCCATGGCGATCCTAGACCTTATTTCCTGGGTGCAGTAGGCATCCTTTGTCAGCAGACTTCCCAGGTACTTGAACTTCTCTAAGTTTCACAATTCCTGATTTCCAATTTTGATTTTCAGCGGCTCTTCACTTTTTGAAATCACCTTCACTTTTGACTTCTCAATGTTGGTCTCCATGCCATTATCTTCCTATCTCCATCAAGCAGTCTTATCATTTCATAGAAATAAAACAGGCACTCCAGACATTTTTTTTAAGAGCTCCCATTCAAAAAATCTAGTGGCGTTAAATCGGGTGAACGCAGGAAAATTAATATTAAGCCATTGCCTCTGCAGAAAAACGTTTTTTTTTTTTTTTTTGCTGTTTGTGCGAAAAGTAAGCTAAAACGAGCAAATTTCCAAAATACATTTTGACTTAGTTTTTTTTACCCATTACCATTTCCCAAAGTTTAGCCGTTCAACCCGGGAGCACCTTGTATAAGCAATATATAATAATTAAATCACGCACGTGGTCTTTTAACGTCACGCTAGTTTGGTTTGGTCGGCAATGATGAGACTTTTTAAATTAAGAGAAAAAATGCTGGTAAAACTACGTGGTGCCCATGACAGATATTCAAAAATCATTGAGTCTACCAACTGAAGAAAATTAAGCTAAATTGTATTTATTTTGAAAAAAAAAAGTAGTAAAAATTACAAGAATAACTCGCGCCTCATTCTTAAGCGGGATTAAAAGCTCAACGATGAATAATTTCTGGACGACATTTTAGCTCAGTCGGTAGCGTGTCTGTCTGAGTTACAGGTCCCATGTTCGATTCCCGGCATGGCTGAAAATGTTTTCATTGGTGAACACTCTCGTAGTGATGAATTAACAGCCGGGGACTGGATGTTGTGTCTGCTCTATATTTAAGTTAGTTTATAAGTCTTGTGCTTAAGAGTAATCTTCTAGCTACGGGAATTATCTAAAACGGTTGCGTGAAGAATATATTATTATTATTATTATTATTATTATTATTAGTAGTAGTAGTAGTAGTAGTAGTAGTAGTAGTATCGTGTCCTACTACCCATTCGGGCTATATGCACTCATGCTAATGTGTAATGGTAGGGTGATTGTGAGATGAAATGGAGGACCTACAGTTTAACGTGGGATCCGAACCACGGTGGAGGCCTGGCATTCCACACATTCACAAGTTAGTCTTGTCAGAGGTGAAGGAAGGGTTCGGCTATCAGATAAATCTGTACCTGTACCGAGGATTGAACCCCGGACTCCCAGCAAAGAAGTGTGAAGAATATAAATAGATTCAAAACCATTAGATCAGTTAATTCATCGAGGCCACTATTCTGATTCAAGGTGGCGGCGTCGAAAATGGAAAACGTGTGCAAATGTCACGGCGTGTCCGGTTCCTGCACCACCAAGACGTGCTGGCGACGCCTGGCGCCTTTCCAGACCACTGCCGCCATCTTGAAGACCCGCTACCACCAAGCTCTGAGTCGCGACCCGGACAACGCCTCGTCCCGGCGCCCTAACGGACGTCTCCGCCTCTCTCCTGACGACCCTCTGCTTTATCTGGAACGTTCCCCGACGTTCTGCGCCCTCACCGGAGGGAGAAGGTGTCAGAACGCCGACAATTGCGCCACCCTGTGCTGTGGCAGAGGATATAACCTAGTTCTGGTACCTGCCACCAGACCGTGCAACTGTCGCTGGGAGACTTGTTGTTTCGTGCAGTGCGATCGTTGTTTCTTCCAACAAGAAGTCTACACCTGTAAATAAAAATGACGAGCATTTTATTTAATTTTAAATGTTGTTAACAACGTTTTAAGCTTTATAAACACTTTAATCAAGTTTTGACTATTTATTCATTTTACTATTGACAACAACTTTATGTTTATAATAAGATGGAAGTATTTCACTGTAAATACTTACATTTTATTTTCATCCAAATTATTTCTAATTATTGTTTATAAATAGTATTTATTCGGTTTCTAATTGGTTTCAAGTTTCAACTTAGTATCTTAGGACTGTTTTACCTACAACGTGAATTTCAATATACACTCAAATGCTAGTACATTTTTAACTAATTACTCTTTTCATACCTTACTTGTTAGATCAATGTGTTGATAACAGGTAGTTTTTTAAATATATTATTGTTATTATTTGAATTATTTTGTTGTTAGAAGATAATACAGGAAAAAAAAGTTTAATTTTGAATACAGCCGATAGAACCACCGTGATCTCCATCAAGTAGTTCTTAAAAATCACGCATTGATGTGTTTGTGGTGCATTGGAAGTATTAGAGAGCTGTTGGCCACTTCTAAGCGAGGACACGATGAGCCGAAAAAATAAGGCAGTGAACTAACAAACCTTTTAACAAGTAATTATTATTATTTTTAAATAGATTAAATATTTTTTTAGCCTAGTCTTGGAATCCAACTATGTTGTTGATTGGAGGAAAATATAAGGATTGGAAAAATATATTCGGCAGGGTGCTTATATTTCTTAAATGAGTTTGATATATTGCTGTTACTAAAATATTTAATAAACTCAAATAAACATTCTAAAGACTATTGTAGTTAGTTAGTTATGTTATTATTCTAGGTTAGTCTCATCACCTTCTTCTTTTCGTATATCTTCATAAAAATTTACATAATTCACCTTAATTTTATATTAAGCTCTTAAGATAAATTGATAAAATCAAAGATAAAAGAAGGACAACAATAAAATAATGATCATACTTCATGCTAAATTATTTAAATTACTTATTTGATTGATTTATTTATACTTTATAATGTTATTTTTAGAATTATTGTGCTAGTCAACTGTTGAATAAATTTTGTTAGTCTTAAAATAACTTTTTTTTTACTTTGCTTTGAGCTTAAATATTCACACT
Source organism: Timema californicum (assembly GCA_902141385.1). Taxonomy (NCBI): domain Eukaryota; kingdom Metazoa; phylum Arthropoda; class Insecta; order Phasmatodea; family Timematidae; genus Timema; species Timema californicum. The sequence continues at coordinate 17,190 of CABFOW010002026.1, read as the reverse complement.
TGATTTTTATTAATATATTGCAATGAATAAAATAGAATATATAAGTCTAATTGATTTTGAATCTGTATAATATTTTGTGTATACATAACATAGGCCTATAATGTAAATTTAATAAAATGAAAATACACATTTTGGATACAATTTATTTTATATCTTAACAAACATTTATAAAAGTGTTAATAACATGCATATTGTCGACCTCAGTAGTCTTGGGGTAGAGTTCTCACCTTGGGACCATATTTCCTTAGGTTCAAATCCAGCCGAGGTCAACGGGTATTTTATTGAGCGATAAAAATCCGTAGCACAACTTCCTTCGGAGGGAAAGTAAATACATTGATATCAACATCACGGGATAAACTTTTTGGTCAAATTCATAGGAATTTTTTTTCCGCGCTCACTCGTGGAATTCTGTATTAAAAAACGACGGTAAACTACTGCACTTCAAGACTTCCCTAGAATATGTGCTTTTTAAACAGATGGAGTGGGCGTCACTAACTGGTTGAAGGGACCATTTTGCGCGCTGCTTTGAATAGATGATCTAACATAATTTCAACCCCAACCTTCAAGTAGCATACGGTACTTAGTTTTATTATACACTAGACCCTCCCCTACCCCCCCCCNTCTCCCCTCGCCCCCCCCCCCATTATTATTTTCAACACACATATTGAAGAATCATCATAGACTCTTACCATAAAATATGAGTGACTATCAACATTTTTATGAGGAATAAATTAAATTTTTAAAATAAAATATAGCCTATGTTACTCGTTGATAATGTAGCTTTATATTGGTAAAATAATTTTTTAAATCGATCCAGTAGTTTTTGAGTTTATCCATTACAAACAAAAAAACAAAAAATCTAATCTTTCCTCTTTATAATATTAGTGTAGATAATGTAAACCTACTTTTAAATAAAAGGGTAGTTTTATACTTTATTAACAACAGTAATATTCAATTTATTTATTCTTCCAACTTTTTAAAAATTAACAGTTTCGCGTTTATTAAATGTTATATATTATTAACAACCTTTAAGCTTTATAAACATTCTGATCAAGTTTTGACTATTTATTCACTTTACTATTGACAACAATTTTATGTTTTATAATAAGCAGGAAGTATTTCACTGTAAATACTTACATTTATTTTCATCCAAATTATTTCTAATTATTGTTTTTAAATAGTATTTATTCGGTTTCTAAATTTTTTTCAAGTTTCAGTTATGTATCTTAGGTCTGTTTTACCTACAACTAGGGTTTCAATATACAGGCAAATGATAGTACAATTTTAACTAATTACTCTTTTCATACCTTACTTGTTAGATCAATGTGTTGATAACAGGTAGTTTTTTTATTATTGTTATTATTTGAATTATTTTTTTGTCAGAAAATTTCAGATAGAAAGATAATACAGAAAAAATAGTTTAATTTCGAATAAAACTGATAGAACCACCGTGCTCTCCATCAAGTAGTTCTTAAAGCACCCAGGAGAGGTGTTTGTAGTCCACTATTCACTATATTATTTTCTTTGTATTACATTTATTAAACTCAATTTTGTAAGAAATCTAATCTCAATCAATGATCACCAAACAACTATGTAATTAATTTCCGCAAATTGCTTTACAGTTGGCAAGTATAATAACTAATATGAGTTACATTCAAATGTAATGTAGATAATATAATCCAAAATATATGTTTAAAATAAAGGAAACTTAAAGACATTGTTGCCAAAGATGGTTTGAAATATAAATAGATATTCACTAATAAATCTCATGACACGTCATCATTTTACATATCTTATATTTATAGTAGATCAAATAAATTTACTAAAATAAATGTGTATTTTTTTAGCTCTTACTAACAATGGCTTAATTATTTCATGTTAATAGGAAACTAAATGTAAAAATAACCACAAAATAAAAAACACATTTTATTTGCGCTAGATTTCTAAAAGTATCCAAAAATTTGTCAACAGAGTTTGTTGTGTTTATGCTTAGAAGTTAAAGGTCTGCTTTATTTAATTATCTTATAACAGTTAACTAGAAGTAATATTTGAGACTGTTATCGATCTGTGACTATTTTAACACCTTGAATACATTAACATTAAGCGGGTAAGTTTAGTATTATTTTATAAGTTTTCAGTGGCCCACTAACCTCACTCCTGAGACCAGAATTAAATTATTGTTGAATTAAATAAATGATATAGATTGAAAATTAATTCATACATACCTAATCATGTCAATCCGCTACGGGTTAGGCAATAAATTGTACATCTATGTCAAAAAACAACTCTGTATTTAATATATCCTCACTAACTTTCTCCACACTTTCCTATTCTTGCATACTCCTTTCTCTTCAACAACATCCACACACTGACTCATAAATTCTCCTTTATTCTTAAGACTATTAATGTTTCTCTTTTTCACACATTCGTGTACAACATTTAGCCACGTCTTACATGGCATACCCCTTTTGAAACACACACTCTACCTTCATATATTTGATTCGTCACTCGATCCACATTCATCCTCTAAAGATTCTCAAAAAATTCAAAGTGTCAAAAATGTTTGTTTTTCAATCATTTTTACAAATTTGTTATACCTATTTTTCTCGTATTATAATGACAATAACATGTTATAGAAATTATAAACAAGTCCTGATATGGTTTCAAATACTTTGGACAAGGATTATTCAAGTGTTCGTAATTAGAAATAGCTTGAATATGAAACATTGTTCTTTATTAGCACGATGAACCTACCAGAAAGTTATCTAAATAACTTTAAGTTAATAGTATTTTTCTTCCAGATAGAAAGACTGGAGCCCGATAAACTTTAGTCCTGCGTCTTCCAGTCACGGGATGGAATCCCCGGGCGATAGATCAGGCTCCAACAGAGCTTCCAGCAGCCCGCCGTCGTCAGGACAGCGATACGACGACACAGGGAAACGTGTCCGAGGATCCCCCTCCTTGAATTCCACCCTCTCCTGCCCGCCCTACCAACAGAACCACCGGGGCAGCGTCCCGAGGTACCCCAAACGACAGCCGTCCATCTTGACGCCACCTCCTGGGAGCTACCCTAACATCCCGCCCTTCCCCGGGAACCCTCCATCGACCATGATCGGCCAACAGCCGAGAATGTTTGTGCCCTTATACCAGATGCCACCTTCATCGCCGCCGTGCGTCTCTACGGTGGATCAGATGTTCCAAATACCTGCGGCGGCGAATATCCAGACACTACCGCCGTCGTCGTCGCCGATGACGATGTGCGTAGGTGCCCCCCACGCGACACTACCTCTACCTACCGTGTTCCTCACTCCTCCTCCTCGTCCTCAACCTCCAGAACAACCTACTCTGGTGTTTAAAAAGATCACAGAGTCTGATGGTTACAGGTTGATGATGTCGCTCCCGGTGGGACATCGCCAAGACGGGACGTACGGTTTACTGTCGAACGTGCCTTCCAACCAGGACTATCACATCTCAACGTACTACGTGAACCCCGTTACGTACTTCCCGGTGTTACCTGAAACAGCACCGATCAATGGAACAAATCAGGCTTTGTAGCTCGGTAAAAATATCGAGAATTTACTGGATTCGCACGGGGGAATCTAACTATTAAAAAATGAAGCTTCTAAATAAGTTCCATGTTTAGAGTAAGATGAAAGAAGAGGTATATATCCTAGTGATTGCTGCGGTTCCATAAACAAAGACTATTACGTGTTGTGGAAGTGGAGAAAACATTTTGTTGTTGTTGTTGTTACTGGAACTGATGGCGTTTTAATTGTTTTATGACATGGTTATTTTGAAGGACTGCGAAACTTTAAGAGTACCTAAGGCTTAGAATTAGTTTTACTTAGTTAGTAAGTTTGTTTTAAGACATATTCTTTGATTGTCATGAGACATTTTTAAGAACGTCGGACAAAAATAAATATTTTTAACAACATCTGTCATTCCGTCTGTGCTGTGGGTCTATTTGAGTGGAAATTATAACTGCTAATGTAAAGTGTTTCACAGGCAAAAGAAGAAACTATTAGCGAAATTCTAAGTTAATTGTGCAAAGTTTGTGAATTACAAACATTCTTTGTTTTATGTTTGTAGCATACTATTTATATCTAATTAATGTTATCGTCCTTATAATTATTATATGTAATGCAACGCAGAACTTCCCTTAGAAGACGTGGGGTCCTGGGAAAACCTCGTTTGCGTAGCCCCTGGTTGTCTACCTCCCCCTCCCTTCCCCTTAAAAAATTTAACAAAAAATTAAATTTTTATCAATGTTATCAAAGTAGTTTGCACTTATGTACCAATTTTCAGCCGTATAAACTATCAGAAAAGATCCTAGAAGTTAATAATTAATGCCAGAAACCATGTTCATATATATAAGGGTTGATTTCTCCCCAACCCTTAGTTAGATTTTCTTCCCCGAAGAACTTATCATGTATAAAGGTACAAAGAACAAATGCGCCATGTTTGAATTAAATCGGTTAACGGATTCAAAAGTTATCGTGTGACCTGTCCACCAAAAACAGACAAATGCAAATCGGTGGAGTTAAAGCTGAGAAGTAGCTTCACTCGTTCAATCACGCGATCATGTTTTTTATTTGTCTTTACAGCCTGACAGTATCTGCTAGGTCTCCTATACATATGAGAACGCAAACAAATATTTCCCCTCCAACTTTTTTTTTCCCCTCTTGACACCTAAAAGTTGCGTCATCCAAACTGTGATTAAGGCTGGTACACACAGAACGCTAAGCTAAGATTTGCTCTGATAACTCTTTAGAAAAATAGTGGATCATATATTTAATTAATTTTGTGTGTTAATCTATTTAAAAAATTGTTTGAACAGTGAAAACTGGAGGTACTAACCACCGTCTCGCTGGATGTGTCAGTATCCTAACATCCAAACATCCTAAATACAAGGGTATGGATGCACCAAACAATGTGACTAAAGGATGGGTAGTAAGTAAGACAGTGGAAATAAAAAAAAATAGAAAATGTATTTTTTTTTTTACAGTGGGCCTTACTACCCGTTAGGACAATTCATTCTAACCACGATAATAATTATTATTATTATCACCGCGTCTTACTACCCGTTCGGGTGATACGCACTTACGCTCATGTGTAACGGTAGGGTGATTGTGAGATGAAATGGAGGACCTACAGTTTAACGTGGAATCCGAACCACGGTGGAGGCCTGGCATTCCCCACATTCACAAGTTGTGATCAATACACGTCTTGTCAGAGGAGAAGGAAGGGTTTGGAAATCAGATAAATCTGTGGCGGGACCGGGGATTGAACCCCGGCCGCCAGCATAGAAGTCTGACACCTTACCCCTAGAACTCCAGGTCATCTTAATTATCTTCTTTCTCCCTCAAAATATTAACAACAACAAAAAAAAGGTCGGTCACTTGGATAAACAGTTGTACTCTTGGCTCGGCACGGAAGTTGCGCTGAGCACCCTTGGACATCGTGACCCAGGGAAGTTTCTGGGTCGGTACCTAAAAAACTCCAACCCCCGCACCCGGAAGGGTGGGATGATCACGACATCTAGGGAGGCGATAATTAACTCTTCCCCTTCCAGTCCCTCACTGGTGGGACAGACACCGGGGGACTACGTGCCTCCCACCTACCCAGGGTGGTAACCGCTCACAGAAGAGACCTTGCGATCTCCACTCTTTCCCGTGTGTAGAGGAATGGGATTACGTCCAATGCGCGTGGGAAAGTAGCTCCTCACTCCTCATGCGTACGAGTGGAGGCGCCAAAGTTTAGCCCGTGCACTACTACAGTAGCCACGTAGCTTCTTTGGTGCTGACTGACAGCTCACAGCTATCAGCTGACAGCATTGAAAAGTTACCAGACCAAATTATGTATCCCTACACCGAACCATATGATTTGCAAAAATATGTGTTTAGCAGCTGTCACTTCTGGAAGTCAAAATTTAGGTATATACCTAAATGTTAGCTGTCAGAAGTCAGCTGTGAGCTGCCAGTCAGCACCAAAGAAGCCACGGGGAAACTGTATATACCTAAATCTTGACTGTCAGAAGTCGGCTGTGAGCTGCCAGTCAGCACCAAATCAGCCACGGGGAAACTGTATATTCCTAAATGTTGACTGTCAGAAGTCAGCTGTGAGCTGCCAGTCAGCACCAAAGAAGCCACGGGGAAACTGTATATACCTAAATCTTGACTGTCAGAAGTCGGCTGTGAGCTGCCAGTCAGCACCAAA